>VMDO01037591.1:0-14200 GCA_007922755.1 Pedetes capensis | reverse complement strand
TAAAAAAAAACTAGGAATAGAAAGAACATATCTCAAGATAATAAAAGCTATATGTAATAAAATATCTAGGAATAAACCTAACCAAGGAGGTGAAAGAATTGCACAATGAAAAATTCAAAACACTGAAGAAAGAAAATCAAGAAGACACTAAGATGATGGCAAATGGAAATCCCTTCCCTTGCTCATGAATTGGCAGAATGAATATTATGAAAATGGCTATAATACACAAAACAATCTATAGATTCAATGCAATATCCATCAAAATGCCAATGACATCCTTCACATCAATAGAGAAAACTATCTTAAAATCCACATAGAAGCACAAAAGAACCCAAATACCCAAAGTAAGCCTAAGTTGTTGTTGTTGTTGTTAGGTGCCGTCGAGTCGGTATCCAACTCATAGTGACCCTCTGTGCAACAGGGGAAACACTATTGTCAGTGCTTCTCTGCTGTTCATAGGGTTTTCAATGGCAGATTTATTTTTGGGAGGGGGTTGCCAGGTCCTTCTCCCAAGCCTAAGTAGAAAGAGCAATTTGGGAAATATCACAATACCTGACATCAAATTATACTACAGAGCCATAGTAACAAAAACAGCTTGATACTGGCACAAAAACAGACATGAAGACCAATAGAATAGAATCGTGAATCCAGAAATAAACCCATGCAGCTATAGCCACCTGATATTTTATAAGATGCCAAAAATATACATTGGAGAAATGATAGCCTATTCCAGAAATGGTGAGGGGAAAACTGGATCTTCACATGTAGAAGAATGAAACTAGATACCTGTGTATCACCTTGTACAAAAATCAATTCAAAACAGATTAAAGATCTTAATATAAAACAAGAAACTTTGGCTGGGTGTGGTGGCGCACGCCTGTAATCCCAGCAGCTCGGGAGGCGGAGGCAGGAGGATCGCAAGTTCGAGACCAGAGGCAGTCTGCGTAACTCAGTGAGACCCTGTCTCAAACAAGTAAAAAAAGAAATGGGCTGAGGGTGCAGCTCAGACGTGAGACCCTGGGTTCAACCCCCAGTACCACAAAAAAAGAAAAGAAAAGAAAAGAAAGAAAGAAATTTTGAAACTGCTAGAGGAAAACACTTCAAGATATAGGCAAATGCAAGGACATTCTCAATAGGACTCTAATAGCTCAGAAAATAGTAGCAAGAAGTAACAAATGGTACTTCATGAATTTAAAAAAACTTCCACACAGCAAAGAAGACAATTAAAAGTGTTCAGAAACAGCCTACAGAATGGAAGAAAGTGTTTGCCAAGTACACATCTGACAGGAGACTAATATCCAGAATTCATAAATAACTCAAAAAAATAAAACACCTAAAACAAAATAATCCCACTAAAAAATGGACAAATGAACTGAACAGACACTTTTCAAATGAAGACATACAAAAGGCCAATGAATATATGAAAAAATGTTCAACATCTTTAGCTATCAGGGAAATGCGTATCAAAAATACATCATTCCATCTCACCTCCAGAAGAATGGCTAGCATCAACAAAACAATGAGTGTTGGTAAGGCTGTGGAGGAAAAGGAGAGACACTTATACACTGCAGGTGGGAATGCAAATAGGCACATTCATGGAAATCAGTATGGAGCTTCCTCAGAAAACTAAAAATAGAATTTACACAATCCAACTATACCACTCCTGGGCATATACCTAAAGATGTAGACACACCATAGACATACCTACACTTCCATGTTCATTGCATCACTGCTCAAAATAACCACGATATGGAATCAGCCTAGATGTCCATCAACAGATGAATGAACAAAGAAAATGTGGTATATATACACAATGGAATTTTATCCAGCCACAAAGAAAAATGAAATTATATCATTTACAGGAAAATTAATGAAAGTGGAGATCATTATATTAAGCAAAATAAACCAGACTCAAAAAGACAAATACTTTCATGTTCTCTCTCATATATAGAATATAAGTTTTAAGGAAAAACATATATATATATATATATATATATATATATATATATATATATGCCTGAATATTAAAATGGGACTATCTAGAGGGGAAGAGGAACAGCGGGAGGGAGAAGCAGAAACAGGAGGGTAATGAGGGGATGAAAAAGAACAAAGTAAACAACACAATGGTATGAAAACGCTACAATGAAACTCAATATATTGAACACTAATTACAATATTGAAAGAAAAAAGAAAAACTAAATATCAGAATCTTCAAACATTCTGTTGTTTTTAGGTACCGTCCAGGTGGCTCTGACTCATAGTGACCTTATGTCCAACAGAACGAAACACTACCCAACACTGGCATGCACAAGATCTCTTCATGTTTGAGTCCATTGTTGCAGACACTGTGTTTCTTTTCATTTTCAGTTGTGCCACATCAACAAATAGAAGTTCCAGGGGTTTGCTCCATTCTCATCATTAAGGTAGACTCTACTTGGAGGAGACAATTCTTCCTGAGTCATTTCTTGAATGCTCTCCACGCTAGAGAACTCTTTTTCTGGCACTATATTTCACCATGTTTCTCTGCTATTCATAGGGTTCTCAACAGCTAACTGTTTTGAGATTGGGTTGCTGGATCCTTCCCCACAGTCTATCTTAGTCTAGAAGCTCAGCTGAGACCTGTATACCACGGGTGGCCCTGCTTCTACGTGAAATACCTGTGGCATAGCTTTCAGTACCATGGCAACACAAAGCCCTAAGAGCACAAGTTGACAGACACATGAGGATCAACCATTCTAGCCAGAGAAAAACCAGTTCAAGTCTAAATGCAGTACATGAAATGACTCTTAGTAGAATGAAGATCCTAGGATTGATGGTAAAATTACAAAGTATGCTCCCTAGCTCAAGGTATTTTCTCAATTCTCCAAGGTGTCTTTTGGCTATGCTGAAATCATTCTATTAAGAAATCTCTACTCAAAGTGGATTGAAAAAGTGTGGCATACAGAGTAAGATAAATCATCATATCACAGGGACACCTACACTTCCATATCTAATGCAGCACTCTTCACAATTGCAGGCATATGGAATCAACAGAGGAGTGGATTGAATAATTGTGATATATATATATATATATATATATATATATATATATATATATAGACTATTACTCAGCAATAAAGAAGAATGAAATTATGTCTTTTGCAGCAAAATGGGTGGAACTGGAGAACATCATCTTAAGTGCTCTAACCCAGTCCCAGAAAGAAAGATACTATATGTTCTCACTCAAATATGTGAGCTAAATCTAACTTAAAGCAAGAAAAAAATATACATACACAGATATGTAAAAATGAACAATCATATGTATCTAAGAAGGGAAGATATAAGCAAAATTGAAAGAAGTTTGAGGGATCGGTGGGTGGTTGCAGAGATTGGGAAAGGGAGGAGGGAGGGAGAAATAAAGAAGAGAGGAAAATCTCAAAATACATGATGCAATTATATGAATAAATGGGAAATATGGTTCTGTAAAATATGTAAGTTGATGCATGTGTAAGCAAAAGTGATGTAATAATTGCATAATGGCTATAGCAAAAATGTTATAAATCTGTATCCCATCAACATTTACAAATAAAAAATTATAAAGTAAAAATACAGAAAAGGACATGAAGTGTATGGAAAATTTTGAAAAAATCTAATATATGTATAACTAATATCTCAAGAGAGAGAATAGGCAAAAAAAAATATTTAAGAACAGTCTGACTGAGATGTCTCCCAAACTATTGGAAATTATCAATCTATGGACCAAAGAAGCTAACCTACACACAATACAAATTTAAAGAAAATTCTAAGTGCATCAAAGCAAAATTACTAAAAACCAAAGATAAAGCAAAAGTCCTAAACAGCTTAAATCTTGCCTTCAAAGGAACACCAATAAAGTTGGTAATCAACTTTTTAGCAGAAACCATAGAAGCAAGTCAATGGAATGCTATCTCTCAGTTACTGAAATAAAGTACAAGTAACTGCCAAAGAGAATTTCCATATCCAGCTCACCTAAAATACATTCCTACAAAAATGAAGGTAAGTGGCCAAATGACATTTATATCAGTAATAGAAGTTTGATTTTATATTAAGAACTATGTTAACATAAACCATCAAATTAATAAATCAGTGAAAAAATATGATCATTTCTATATATGCTCAAAAAATATCAAGATTCAACATGTATTCCTTGATTGGCCATCCAAGAAAAGAGGAACTGTTGAAATATGCTCTTAGTAGCATCTTACTTAGTGGAAAACCCTTCAAGCTTTTCCACTAAGATCACAAACAAGGAAAATATGTTCATTATCTCCTCTGTTGTTCAACACTATACTAAAGTACTAGACAATGCTAATTAGACAAAAGATATCAACTAAAGGCTTGAGAAGTGATGAAGAATGAGTAATATTGTCTCTATTTTCAGAGGTATGAATCAATGATAAAATTAATTCAAATAAAAGAATAAAATAATATATAATTTAGAAAGCAACCTACAGAAACTAATAGATTTTATGCACATGAATAATTGTTAGAATTTAAAATGCTGGAGAAAATCTCACACTTTTTGTTACAATAGCAAAAACAAAGAAGTACTTGTGGATAACGTTAACACAGGATGTACACCTTTATGAGGGAAACATTACAACATGTTTTGTGAAAGGAAAGAAAAATTGTGGTACATATACATGGTGGCATAAGAAATCATCCCTTGTACCTTATCAGATCATAATGCAATAAAATTAGAACTCAAAAACAAGGAAAATTTTAGAAATTTTACAAATTTATGGAGACTAATAAACTGCCAAATGATAAATGGGTTGCCAAAGAAATTAAAATGGAAACTAAAAAATTCCTTCATTCAAATGAGGACAAGGACACATCCTACATAAATTTATAGGATACAGCAAAGGCAGTTCTAAGAGGGAAATTCATAGTAGCAAGCTCCTTAATGAATAAATTAGGGAAGGTCCAAGTAGATGACTTAATGAGACATCTCAAGACATTAGAAAGCCAAAATCCAATCCCAAAAGGATAACTCAGACAGCAATTATCAAGACCAAGGCAGAGATATCTCAGTTAGAATCTAAAAAGATAAGTAAAAGAATTAGTGAGAACTGGTTCAAGAACTGATTCTTGAACTGATTAATTAAATAGATGCTCCCCTAGCCAGTCTCACCAAAGAAAGAAAGGAAAGGTAAAAATTGAAAAAGTTAGAAATGAGAAAGAAATCATAACCGCTAATACCAATGAAGCCTGCAGCCCTGTGGCATCCGATCCCATCAGATCTTGTAAGCTAAGCAGGGTCGGGCCTGGTTAGTACATGGATGGGAGAACGCCTGGGAACACCAGAAGCTGTAGGCTTGGGAGAAGGACCCGGCAACCCCCTCCCAAAAATTAATCTGCCATTGAAAACCCTATGAACAGCAGAGAAGCACTGACAATAGTGTTTCCCCTGTTGCACAGAGGGTCGCTATGAGTCGGATACTGACTCGCCGGCACCTAACAACAACAACAACAACAACAAATACCAATGAAATCCAGAAAATCATCAGGGAATACTTTGAGAAATTGTATTCCCCCAAAAAAAGAAAATATAGAAGAAATGCATAAATTAATTAACACATACAATTTGCCAAAATTAAGCCTGGAAGACATAAGGAATCTAAACAGATCCATTACATACACCAAAATAGAGTAGGTAATAATAATAAAAAAAAAATCTCCCAACAAAGAAGAGCCCAGGACCTGATGGGTTCACAGAAGAATTCTACCAAACCTTCAAAGAAGAATTAATACCTATTTTCCTCAAACGATTTCAAAAAAATAGAAAAGTAAGAGGCATATGCAAACTCATTCTGTGAAACCACCATCACCCTGACACCTAAACCGGGCAAGGATACATCTAAGAAAGAAAACTATAGGCCAATTTCCCTGATGAACATAGATTCAAAAATTCTCAACAAAAACCTAGCAATCCAAATTCAGCAACATGTAAAAAAGATTATATATCATAACCATGTGGGTTTTATTCCACAGATTCAAGGCTCGTCCAACATACAAAAATTGATCAATGTAATTCAACATATCATAAAATTCACAAACAGAAATCACATGATCATCTTGATTGATGCTAAGGAGGTCTTTGACAAAATGCAACAGCCTTTTATGATAAAAAGAAAAAACCTGGAGAAGATACGTATAACAGGAAAATATCTCAACATCATAAAAGTGATTTATGACAGACCTACAGCCAATATCATATTAGATGGAGAAAAACTGAAATCATTCCCTCTAAGATCAGGAATAAGATAAGGATGTCCACTCTCTCCTATCTTATTCAAAATTGTGATCGAAGTCCTACCAGAGCAATCACACAAGAGAAAGAAATCAAAAGGATACAGATAGGCAAAGAAGAGGTCAAATTATCCTTATTTGTGGATGACATGATTCTTTACCTAAAGGACCCCAAAACTCCTCTAGAAAATTTTTACACCTAATTAACTCCTTCAGCAAAGTAGCAGGACACAAATTTAAAACTCAAAAATCAGTAGCCTTCCTTTACAACAACTATGAGTAGGAAGAGAAAGAAATTAAGGCAACAATTCTTTACATGATAGCCCATCAAAAACTTAAATACTTAGGAATCAATCTAACCAAAGACCCTGGAGATCTCTACAAGGAAACTTTTAAAACATTTAAGAAAAAATCACAGAGTATACTAGAAGGTGGAAGGACCTCCCTTGTTCATGGATTGGGAGAATCAATATTGTAAAAATGGCTATACTACCAAAAGCAATCTATAGATTTAATGCAATTCTCATTAAAATTCCATTGACAGACATTACAGAAATAGGAAAAATAATCCAAAAATTCATATGGAAATACAAAAAACACATATAGCCAAAACAATCTTAAACTGCAAAACCAGTGTAGGTGAGATCACAGTCTCTGACTTTAAACTATACTACAGAGCTATAGTAGCAAAAGCAACTTGGTACTGACACAGAGATAGGCCTGAAGGCCAGTGGAACAGAATCGAGGACCTAGAGATACACCTATGTGCCTATAGCCACCTGATATTTGACAAAGGAGCTAAGCACACAAGTTGAGGAAAAGATAGCCTCTTCAATAAATGGTGCTGGGAAACTTGGATTTGCACCTGCAGAAAAATGAAAACAGAACGCAATCTGCACCTCTCAATCTGCAACAGAGTTAATCTGAAATGGATAAAAGACCTAAACATAAAACCAGAAACCTTAAAATTGCTAGAAGAAAAGATAGGCAACACACTCCAACACACAGGCATAGAAAAGCATTTCCTTAATAAGACTCCAGTTGCTCAGGAAATAGCACCAAGAATAGACAGATGGGATTACATGAAATTAAAAAGCTTCTGTACAGCAAAGGAAACAATCAACCAAGTTAAGGAAGAGTCCACTGAATGGGAGAAAATCTTCACATCCTACACTTCTGAGAGAGGACTAATTTCTAGGATTTACAAAGAACTCAAGAAAGCAATTCCCAAGACAAGAAGCAATGCAATACGCAAGTGGGCAGAGGAATTGAACAGGCAGTTCTCAAATGAAAAAGTTTACAATGAAGTTCATGAAGAAGTTCATGTGAAGAAGCACATGAAAAAATGCCCATTATCCCTAACCATTAAGGAATTTCAAATCAAAACAACTCTGAGATTCTACCTAACTCCAGTAAGAATGGCCAAGATCAACAAAACAAATAATAATAAATGCTGGCTAAGTTATGAAGAAAAAGAAACCCTCTTACACTGTTGGTGGAACTGTAAATTGGTTCAACCAGGAAATCAATATGGAGGTACCTCAGAAAACTAAAAATAGAACTGCCAAAAGACCCGACTATGCCATTTCTGGGAATATACCCAAAGGGAGACAAGTCATCATACTTTAGAGACACCTGCATCTCCATTTTCAATGGAACACTTCACAATAGCAGGATGTGGAATCAACCAAGGTACCCATTAATAGAAGAATGGACAAAAATTATGGTACATATACACAATTGAATACTATTCAGCAATAAAAAATGAAATAATGTCATTTGCAGCAAAATAGATGGAACTGGAGGACATCATCTTAAGCAAACGAATACAAGCTCAAAAAGAGAAATACTGTATGTTGTCACTCATATGTAGGAGCTGAATCTTACTTAAAGAAAGAAAAATCCTATACATAAGTTGATACATAAAAATGTACAATTAAATTTAATGTAGAGGCGACAATATAAAGAGTAAAAGAAGGAGGAAGGGAACTGGCAGAGGGAAGCAAAGATTGAGGAAGGTGGGATGAGGAAGACAGTCAATATAGAGGGATAAAAGGGGAGACAATAATCTCAACATAAACAGTGCAACTTCGTGAGTACCTTGGAATAATAGGGGAATATAAATCAAATTTGCATTTCAGTTTTACTATGTTCACTATAATGTTCCATAAACCTTGTGGTTTGATGAAAATATTGCCAGATGTGATACAGAGGATGCATAATGGAAAAAACCAGTGCCGTGTTATTCTGTACCCCATCATCCTTTACTAATAAAGGAAGATTTTTTGAATGTGGTATATATACACAGTGGAATATTACTCAGCAATAAGGAAGAGAGAAATTATGCTATTTGCAGCAAAATGGGTGGTGCTGGAGAATATCATTTTAAGTGAATTAACAGACTCAAAAGGAGAAATACCATATGTTTTCATTCATATGTGGGAGCTAAATCTATCTTAAAGAAAAATAATTATACATATATGTTGTTGTTGTTGTTGTTGTTGTTGTTGTTAGGTGCCGTCAAGTCTATATCCGACTCATAGCGACCCTCTGCAACAGGGGAAACACTATTGTCAGTGCTTCTCTGCTGTTCATAGGGTTTTCAATGGCAGATTGATTTTTGGGAGGGGGTTGCCAGATCCTTCTCCCAAGCCTACAGCATCTGGTGTTCCCAGGCGGTCTCCCATCCAAGTACTAACCAAGCCTAACCCTGCTTAGCTTCCGAGATCTGATGGGATCGGATGCCACAGGGCTACTGCTGCAGGCTATACATATATAGGTATATTAAAAGGAAAAATCATACCTATCTGAGAAGAGAACATACTAGTAGAACAGAAAGAGGGGGGAGGGGACCAGTGGATGGTAGCCAAAGTTGGGAGAGCTGGCAAAGGGAGGGGAAATAATGTAGAGCAGTAAAGGAAGAGGAAAATCTCAAAATCCAGGAATTAACTACATGAACACATGGAGAAAACAAAGGGGGAAGGAAAAAATCAATGAGAATATAATAAACCATGACGGTATATGTTTTTCATTGCATATTAATTGAAATTCCTGCCTTTTTCTTTTCTTCTTTAGTTTATACTGCAGTGTAAATTATATAAGATGATGAATGTATGTAAGATGATGAACGTGTAAGCAAAAGTGATTTAATAGTTGCATAATGGATTAGCAAATGGCTTATTACTCTGTAACCCAATATTTGTAAATCAATTTTAAAAATAAATAAATAATAAATTTATATTTTTCTAAAAAAAGAAAAAAAGAAGCCAGGCTTGGTGGCGCATACCTGTAAACTTAGCTACTGAGGAGATGAAGAGAGGAGAATCTCAGAAGCCAGAGGCATCCTGCATAATTTAGCAAGACCTCGTCTCAATTTAGAAATTTAAAAAGGGGTTGGGGAGTGCAGCTCAGTGGCAGAGCACTCACAAAGTATATACAAGGCCCTGGGTTCAGCCTCCCCAGTCTGAAAAATAAAGAAAAGAAAAGAAATCTGTACTCTAATAATTATAATCCAGAGGTCAGTAAACAATGGCACATGAGCCACATTAGGCCAACTGTGTTTCTGTAAATGAAGTTTTATTGGAACCTACTCATATGCATTCAGCTATGTACTATAATGGCAGCTTTCACACCACAGGAGCAGAATTGAGTAGTTGTGACAGAATCCATGTGATGCACAAAGACTAAAATGTGTACTATCTGGACCTCTATAAAAAAGCATGCCAATCCCTGCTCTAAAGCCTAAAAATCCACTTGCTAACTAAAATAAACGGCAATTTGTTTACCCTATCTATGGGATATTTTTATTTTAAAAGATGGTCATGTTAATGCCATCTGTAAATTGCCTGGGAGACATTTTTTCTTTTTCTTTTTTTCTTTTTTTACGATACTGGGGTTTGAACCCAGGGCCACACACTTGCATGCTTTGTGAGTGCTGTACCACTGAGCTGCACTTCAGCTCATTTTTTTTTCTTTTTTTACTTTTTTGTAGGGATAAATCTATGAAATTGGACAAAAAAAAAAAAAAAACAATTCGGGAAATTCTGGGTTCAAGGCCTTAGTGGCCGGCGGGGAGATCTAAAAGGCAAAGAGGGACTTGCCAGAAACAAGCCAGAAACAACTTGCCAGAAACAACCCACCCACCCCTGTAAATTCCACCCCACCCCAGTAAATTCCCCTGCACCCTGATTGGACACATTCGCAAGCCACTTTTCGGATTCTCCCCTGTGATGGGCCAATAAGCAAAGCCCTTAAACGTGATTGGTCCACAGTATCTATGTAAACAGTTGCAGCTTCTCAACAGACACACACACACAGTGCTCAACTCAGCGGATCTCTCTACGGTGCTCTCCACTGACCATCCGTGCTTTAGACCAGCTTGATCACCAGAGGAACACCATCAACAGAGCAGAAGCAGTGAGGAAGAACGACGAGGGAGCCGCCTGCTGACACTGCCCACGCGGCAGCCACTAGAGCTGTAACACTAAAGCTGTATACTTGTAAACTGTAACCTTGCTGGTTTCTGCTGTCCTTGTAATGGCTGTGGCAATAAAAGAGGTACATTAAAGAATACATCCTGAGGCTTTTCCTTCTCCCCACGACCTTTGCCATACCCCTAAGTGTTTCCGAGCTGTAAGTAGAGGTATTATGTGCAGGGCGCTCTGCCAGTAATATCTGGGCTAGACCAGGAGGACCCCACAGTTTTTGTGACAGGGTCTTGCCAAATTACACAGACTACCTCTGGTCTCAAACTTGCAATTCTCTTGCCTTCTGCCTCCTGAGTCTCTGGGATTACATATGTGCGCCTCTGTGCCCGGCTGGGAGAAAATTTTTGAGCACACAGAGAGAGCCCTCATTTTGTACCTTGCCCTTGCTTATTCCCTTTCCCAAATAATAGAAGTCAACTATGTGGTACCCTACATTGGGAAATTTGCCAAATTGTGAATCTGGAGCAAATGTAAACTTTGCATTACAGCAAAGGTATGTAGAAGTTAAGCTGCAGTTAGCTGTCTTTATTTCCTTATCTTACTTAAACAAACCCACGCACAACTGAAGTCAACTTTGGGGTAGGTCCACTAATCCCTTAGGAGATTTGCTCTGAAATAATATGGCTGAAATACATTAGCAGTCCAACATTTTTTGTGAAGTTTTGAAAATTTTGAGAACCATAGTAATGATACCACTTGGAACACTGAGCAATGAGCTGCAGCACTGCAGCATTTCATGAACCTTCCTCCCAAATCAGAATTGACAAGCAGTCTGATTCAGCCCATAGCTCATCCTTGCAAATAATGTGGTTTGAAAGATAAGGAATCTGAATGATGTAAAATAATGGCTGAAATAACTGGAAAAAGAGATAGAAGACTGGAATCAGGGAAAAATTTCCATTCTAAGTAATACAAAGCCTTCAAGACAGATTCAAACTACAACAAGTAACTCACAATCTATAACTTAGTTGTGTCAAATGGTTTTTGATATAAGAAGCTAGAGATAAAAAGTCAAAAAGATTAGTCTGGCTTCCTTTGTTCTTCATGGACATGTTCCAAGGTAAAGTTCAAACTAATGTTAGTCTAGTTTTATTATGCCTACAACAAAAATAATAAAATATCATCCATATTTTTCCCAATAACTTGCAAGTTTTAAATATATTTTCAAATAAAAGTGACATAGAAGGGAAGCTTACTTTTAAAAATGCAATCTAAAATATGCCATTAAAGCTCCTAGTCTGGACACTGAGGTAAAATTCTAAATGGTAACTTAGTATATCTTTGGCAATAAAACATCATAATTTTGTACATTTCACAAATAATTCTTATCAATTCTAAATCTAGTTCTGCTGATGAATTTCACTTTCTTGGTTTTTCCCTGAGAGAAAAAAATAATGAAAACTATTCCTAAAAGGGTATGGTGACTTGAGGAATCAAAGCTCTAAATTCTATGACAGGTAAATGCTTACCTTTTGGAGGAAGAGATAAGGAGGCTTTTCCACATAGACCCTGGGATTATTTGCAAATAAACTTTGAAATTGGGATGTCAGAGCAAGGCAATAGAGCAACTCTAATGGTATTAGGAGCTCCACTGTTGGGCCAGTAATTATTTGTAGCACCTAAGTAATAAAATAGCACCAAGTTAGCAGAGCTATAGTGACATATCTATCCCACCCACATACTTAGGAAAAAGGAGAAATAGAGGTACAGGAGGTGCATGTGACTTTAAATCTGCGTAGATTTTTTCCACCTGGCCACTGATAACAAGCCTCAGACCATGTCAACCAGGGATCTGGGAATGAAAGCTGAAATCCTAAAGGAAGAAAACTGGAACACTACAGAGCTCTCCAACATGTACGCTTAGGGTAACTTTCCCTTTTCCCAAAGTGAGAAGATTTAGAGGTGTATGTATGAGGTTCTGTCAAGCCTTCATCAGAAATCAGGAATATTTTAGCCTATACACAGAAACAAGAGCAAGTAGAGGATTCCAAATTATAAATCAAACCATGTTAATCCCCTGTTCAATCTTTCCAGTGGGTTTTAATCACTTTTTGAATCCAATATCAATCTTAATCATGAGCCAGTATAACCTTACATGTTTTTTATTGTGTCTGCCTTTCTGAACTCATGTCCTTCTACTTTTGTTGTTTTGTTGCCATTTCTAGACCATGCCAAACATATTCTCACCTTAAAACCCCAGACTGGCTGCCCCCTTAGCCCTTTGGATAGTTCTTCTTCTGGAACCTTCACAATTGTTTACTCTCTGACTACATAAATGTCCCTACTCAAACATCACCAAGAGTGGTTGCTCCTGACAACCTTGTATAAAATTATTCCCAGTCACTCCATATCCCCTTAACCTGCTTTAATTTTCTGTGAATAATTATAAGCATATGGTATAATACATAGATACTGATTGATGTATCATCTATTCTTCACAAGATTGCAAGCTCTGTGAGGGCAACAATTTAATTTTGCACACCCTTTACCCATGAGGTTTAGAATAGAGCTTGGCACTAAGTGGGTACTCACCTAATATCTGTTGCATAATAAATGAACTAAAATAGATACTCAAATGAAATCACCTTTTGTAGAAATGTTGCTTCCACTCTGTGCTAGACTTAAAAAATCTCAAGCCTTTAAATATGAAAATCAATTTTTAAAGACTTCTGGGAAAATTTACTCCCTAAGTGATCTCAGCCCTTCCACAATTTAAATCACATTTCAACCTTATCCTACATGGTGACATTTAAGCTTGGTTCCTCTTTAGTAGCAAGACATAGATTGGTGTAATATCTACTGTTGATCTCAGATTGTAGAAACACCCTTATTTTGGCAAAGATGTACAGATATTTGAATACAACTTGTTGAGAATCCCAGAAGTAACAGACATAATCATTCTACTGGAAAATTAAACCCACAGAGACTGTTGTTCTATTTAAACAGACTCAAGTCCCAATATAGTGTCTTCCCCTACTTCTGTATAACTGCATGCCTTTGCACCTGAAGAGATTTATTCCACTTAATGAGTAAGATACCTTCGTATTGTTTATGGAATAAATGCAATGGGCTGAATTCAGCATGCACTTGCTCTGAAGCACATTGGTGTGGAAGTTAACAAGGTCCGGAATCTATCTGTGGGTGTGGAGCAAAGATATTAACCTATATCAATGAAACTGAACAATTTAGCCAAGTACTAACAGTGACACTATTATTAGCTCCACTGTATACATAAGTGTACAAACATTTTCTACATTATCTTATGCTACTCCCACTTGACATCCCATATTCCACTCTGGTCAAACTAACCTACTTTCTTTTACAGATCATGCTCTTTATTTTTCTGCCTTAATACTTTTGCTCCTGCTCTTCCCAAGCTTGTACCATAATTTTCTTACGTACTTAATATACCTCTTCTAGTTTATAAAAAGATCTAGGATTCA
>VMDO01037590.1:0-14200 GCA_007922755.1 Pedetes capensis | reverse complement strand
CAAATTTATGCACCCACCACTAAGGCCACAAATGAAGAAAGGGAAGACTTCTATCAGCTTCTGCAATCTGAAATAGATCAAGCATGCAATCAAGACATACTGATAATCCCTGGTGTCTGGAACGCAAAGGTTGGAAAAAAAGAAGAAGGCTCAGTAGTTGGAAAATATGGTCTTGGTGACAGAAACGAGGCTGGAGATCACATGATAGAATTTTGTCAGACCAATGACCTTTTCATTACAAATATATTTTTTCAACATCATAAACGGAGACTATACACATGGACTTCACCAGATGGAACATACAGGAATCAAATTGACTACAAATGTGGGAAGAGATGATGGAAAAGCTCTATACAAAATGTCAAAACAAGACCAGGTGCTGACTGTGGATCAGACCATCAACTTCTCATATGCAGGTTCAAACTGAAGCTGAAGAAAATTAGAATAAGTATACAGGAGCCATGGTATGACCTTGAGTATATCCCACCTGAGTTCAGAGACCACCTCAAAAATAGGTTTAATGCATTAGACACAAGTGATAGGAGACCAGAAGAGTTGTGGCATGACATAAAAGATATCATTCAAGAAGGAAGCAAAAAGTTCTTCAAAAGACAAGAAAAAAAGAAAAGACCAAATTGCATGTCAAAAGAGACAGTAGAAATTACCCTCGAATGTCGAGCAGCTAAAGCAAAAGGAAGACATGATGAAGTTAAGGAACTAAACAGAAGATTTCAGAAGGCAGCTCGAGAAGACAAAAACAAATATTATAATGACATGTGCAAGGAGCTGGAGGCAGAAAACCAAAAGGGAAGAACACGCTCCGTGTTTCTCAAGCTTAAGGAAGTGAAGAAAAAATTCAAGCCTCCAGTGGCAGTAGTGAAAGATTCTACAGGGAAAATATTAAATGATGCAGGAAACATCAAAAGAAAATGGGAAGAATACACAGAGTCATTATACAAGAAAGAGTTGGTAGATGACCAACCATTACAAGAGGTTGCATATGAAGAGGAACCAATGGTGTTGAAGGACGAAGTGGAAGCTGCCTTGAAGAAGTGGTGAAACACAAGGCTCCAGGAATTGATGGGATACCAATAGAGATGTTTCAACAAACAGATGCAGCACTGGAGGTGTGAACATGTTTATGCCAACAGATTTGGAAAACAGCTACTTGGCCAACTGACTGGAAGAGATCCATATCTGTGCCTATTCCCAAAAAAGGGGATCCAACTGAATGTGCAAACTATCAGACAATATCATTAATATCACACACCAGCAAAATTCTACTAAAGATCATTCAGAAACGACTGCAACAGTATATAGACAGGGAGTTACCGAAAAATCAAGCGGGATTCAGAAAAGGGCGGGGAACTAGGGACATCATTGCTGATGTCAGGTGGATATTAGCTGAAAGCAGAGAATATCAAAAAGATGTCTATCTATGTTTTATTGACTATGCAAAAGCATTTGATTGTGTGGATCATAACAAATTATGGATAACACTCTTGAAAATGGGAATACCAGAACACCTAATTGTGCTCATGAGAAATCTGTACATGAACCAGGAGGCAATTGTTCGAATAGAATAAGGAAACATTGAGTGGTTTAAAGTTGAGAAAGGTGTGCGTCAGGGCTGTATACTTTCACCCTATCTCTTCAATTTATATGCTGAGCAGATAATCTGAGAAGCTGGAATTTATGAGGAAGAATGCGGCATCAAGATTGGAGGAAGACTCATTAACAACCTGCATTATGCAGATGACACAACTCTGCTTGCTGAAAGTGAAGAAGATTTAAAACATTTACTGATGAAGATCAAAGATCATAGCCTTCAATATGGGTTACGACTAAACATCAACAAAACAAAACTCCTTAAAACTGGGTCAGCATGCAACTTCACAATAAATGGAGAAAAAATTGAGGTTGTCCAAGATTTTGCTTTGCTTGGCTCTGTAATCAACACCCGCGGAAGCAGCAGTCAAGAAATCAAAAGACAAATTGCTCTAGGAAAAGCTGTGGCAAAAGATCTCTTTAGAGTATTGAGAAGCAAAGATGTCACATTGAGGACGAAGGTGCGTCTGACTCATGCCATGGTATTTTCAGTGGCATCATATGGTTGTGAAAGCTGGACATTGAACAAGGGAGACTAAAAAAGAATTGATGCTTTTTAATTATGGTGCTGGAGACGTCTATTGAATATACCATGGACTGCCAAAAGAACCAACAATTCTCTCCTAGAAGAAGTACAACCAGAGTGCTCCTTGGAAGCAAGAATGGCCAGACTGCATCTTTCATATTTTGGACATGTAGTCAGGAGAGATCAATCCCTGGAAAAGGACATCATGTTTGGGAGAGTGGCAGGTCAATGCAAAAGAAGAAAATCCTCCACCAGATGGATTGACACAGTGTCTGCAACAATGGTCTTAAACATAAATAAGATCGTTTACCTGGCACAGAATCGGCAAGTGTTTCGATCTGCTGTACATAGGGTCGCTATGAGTCGGATTCAACTTGACAGCACCTAACAACAACAACAAAGGTAATGCTTTGATCCATGTATCCATTGTTGTTGTTGTTGTTAGGTGCCGTCGAGTTGGTATCCGACTCATAGTGACCCTCATAGGGTTTTCAACGGCTGACTGTCTCGGGATTGCCTTGGGAGTGGATTGCCAGGCCCTTCTCCCATTTTTGCGGTGCTGGGAATTGAACTCGGGAGATCAGAGACTGCAGCACAGCGCTCTACCCACTGAGCCAGATCCCAGCCCTGTATCCATTGTAGAATGATCAAATCAGGCTAATCAGCATAGTCATCACCTCAGGTGTTTATCATTTCTTTGTGGTGAGAACAATTACAAATTCTCTCTTTTAGCTATTTTGAAGCATATCTTAACTTTAGTCATCTTGCTGTGCAATAGGACACCAATTCTTACAGGAGTTCTAGTTTTCCCTTTCAATGTATGTCCTTCTCAGTGAGAAACCTGGGTCCTATATCCCTCTGTATTTTGACTTAATTTCTCAATTCCTGGTACACAGCTGCTCTTCTGGCCTCAGTGGGTGGCCTTCTGCCCTGCAGAAGGGGTGAAGACCTCACACCCTACCATTATGGACCACTTAAGGACTAACCCTGCCACCTTACTCCAACTCTACCCTCTTCTGTCCCTCTCACTCTGCCCCAATGTGGTCACTCTGTGTATGGGGCTGCTATTGCCAACCTGTTCTAGTGTGGTTGACTTTTAAACTGAATAAATGGAAGGTAAGGAATGGCGGGGGGGATCAGGGATAAAGAGGGGGGAAGGGAAGAAGAAAGAATGGAAGGAGAGAGTGGAAGAAGGAAGTCAAAATATTAAAAACAGGTTTGTGAAGCCTGAGTGATTGTAACTGAAAGATGAGAAATTGAAACTGTTGATAAAAATTTGACACACTGGCATGTGTTTTAAAGAATTTATATATTTGTTCTCTCAATCAAAAATATTGTTTATCCTAGGTTTGGATGGTTATTTTTTTCAATTTTTTATATGGAACCATCAGCAAGAGGAAAATTGTGGTAAAATTTTCCTGAAATAATTAAGATTTGGAAGAAGAAGCTTAGTTGGCTAAGGCCACAGTGTAAATCTAAGGATAGTACCAGAAGAAGAATTAACTATGCTGATGAAACCCAGAGGAGCAGAACACCGGGCAAGACATTTGGATCTGGGGAGAAGAATGCTCGTCATGACCACTAGGTGGCAGGACAAACCATAACAGCTTAATTTCTCTGCTTGAGAGGAAAAGTGAGAAAGTAAAGTTTGAAATGTTGAAGTTTGTAAATTATTCTTATTCCACAGTTTCTTATGTTGTACTCTTACCAAATTTACTTTTACTTGTATTTCAAACTAAAGGTGGAATTCATTCGACATCCTTGAAAGTTGTCTTCAAAGTCTTCCAACAAAAAGTTACAAATCTCCTCAACTTGATAGAAATTTTGAATGACTACTTCCTGGATTAATAAATTCTCACAAGATCTGTAAGTTTTGGGAGCATGGATTTAGTTTTCTTTCTTTCTCTTTTTTTTTAACCTCAAATAAATAAGTTCTCCCCCCTCCTCACTACCTTTTAAAAATATTTACATTAGGCAAAACCATAGTTCACAGTGTTTGTAAATGATGGCATAACCTCTATCCATATATAACCTTGGTAAAAATAATTAGTGCATGACATCATGACATAAGAGAGCATCTATGTACAAACATATACAATTTTATTGATATCTCTACAGACTACAAGAATTTTAAGTATAGTCACAATTGCTGAGTGCAACAGAAAAATAGTATTTTGTCATTTTCTGAAAAGATGCAAAAATTCTGAAGATGAAAGAAAGATACATCAATGATGTCATCTGTTTCTTATTTCCTAGAATAAAACATCACATAAGTACTAAAAATTATAGGTTATTAGAGATTTTTATCCTGTGTACAATTGTCCAAAACCACCACCTAGTTTATTTTTCTGGCTTTGCAGTTGAGAAGGGTGGGCCAAAACCAGAGGGGAAGCAGTATAAGAAGAGAAAAGTGACTTTGTTCTCACATGTGTTACTGCTTTGATAGGCTGGACTCTTCCTTTCTGAAGGTGTAAGCACTTTTTCAGGGCACTGGTAGTCAGATAGTAAATTATAGGCATTCTTTTCCCTTCAAACACATATCCAATAACTAAGAAAACAAATCCAAGTGGCTCAGAGCTTTTGATTGATACAATAATCAAACAAGAAGAGTTGCTTTATCCCTCTGCTAGGATCAAGTCTAATAAAACATACCTATAGTAAAACAGGCCTGCAGCTGTAGCCCTGTGGCATTCGATCCTGTCAGATCTCGGAAGCTAAGCGGTTGGGCCTGGTTAGTCCTTGGATGGGAGACCACCTGGGAACACCAGGTGCTGTAGGCTTGGGAGAAGGACCCGGCAAGCCACTCCCAAAAATCAACCCACCATTGAGAACCCTATGAACAGCAGAGAAGCACTGATAATAGTGTTTTGCCTGTTGTATGTAGGGTCCTATGAATTGGATACCGACTTGATGGCACCTAACAACAACAACAACAACATAGTAGAACAGGCCTGCAGTTGTAGCACTTTGGCGTCTGATCCCGTCAGATCTTGGAAGCTAAGCAGGATAGGGCCTGGTTATTACCTGGATGAGAGACCACCTGGAGACAACAAGTGCTGTAGGCTTGGGAGAAGAACCTGGCAACTCTCCCAAAAAACAATTAGCCATTGAAAACCCCATGAATAGCAGAGAAACACTAACAATAGTGTTTTGCTTGTTGTACATAGGGTCACTAAGAGTCAAAGACACAGACTTGATGGCATCTAACAACACAACAGCATAGTAAAACAGGACCTGGTACCTCTGTCTCCTCCAAAAGAAAAATGAATAATAAATTTGTACCTGATTTAATAAATGATTATTTTGAGAATAAATATTGAGAATTAGTTTTTCACTTAACTTTATATGCTGTTGAACATACTGTGATATTTCTGGTGTCTTTTCACATGTAAAAGACAATCAAAAACATAAATTTGACTTGGAATAACTAATAGGCAAGTCATATATGAGAATATCACAAAATTATTAAGAGCTAATGGGGTGTTGCTTGATCAGAAGTTTGCACATACTTTTATTCTGTGAGAGGCAAAGAATAAACACCAATCCAGACAACACTGTATCTCTTATATTTTGCTTTCCCTGACCCCTCATAAGTGGGGCTGGAACACAGGCCATGGTAGACAAATGTGTGTTTCTTAGTGGGCCATAAATCAGTGGTTAGCAACTTTGGCTGGACACTGGAACCACCTTGGGAAATTTCAAAAACACTGATGTCTGATTCCTACTCTGTGGAATTTTGACATAGTTGGGAATTTTTAAATCTCAAGTGACTGTTACATGTAGCCAAGGTTGAGAGTCACTCCTCTAACCAAACAAAGGCATCCATCTGTGTTTCTGGTTCATTAGCAAAGCCTCTCCCACTTCCCATTTCCCTAGGGCTCCCATGTCCCTCCCCACCCCAACACTCCTGCATCACATTGACATTTCCTCTCCTTTTCCCAAGTTAGACCTTATGGAATCTGCATTTATTCCATCCAGGACGATATGGGCTGAGATATAACACACTAAACTCATTATGATGACAACCACACTACCTAGAATGGTATATATGCTGTTGTGCTCAACCTAAGTGCGTGACAAGTATTTCTGACCCTGTGAGCAGTGTGCATGTATTTGTGCCAGTACCCAGCTGAACATGGGGCTAGGTGGTGAAGACAGGTGGAACATGTGTGAAGGCTACCATGTGTCTCCTAACTTAGAGAGCAAGGCCTGATGATAATGTGCTTGCATTGACATTGTCCTCTCTGAACCAATGTGGTCAGAGTACAGTTTTTTTTTTTTTTTTCCCCGATGGGACAGCCTGTGACATACAGATATACTCCTGGGTTGTCCCAATGATTTTAAACCAAGGAGAGGATTTTTAGTTTTCTTTTCCAGACTGACTTCATTTTTCCCTTTTATCAAAATGTTTGATAGCCAAATATCTCAAAGAATCTACCTTAATCTTCTTCCACCAATCTTAGGCCTAATCATATTCCTTCTTTCCCCTCTTAAAGTCATGTAGATAATGGGTAGATGGTAGCTTTAAAAGTGTATATGTGGGTCATATAAAAAGGAAACTTTTACTGTTAAGATCCCTTACAAACTTTGATGGATAGAGACCTGGATTTTGATTTACTGAGAATCAATTCCAAAAGATTTCAAAAATTACCTCTATGACTGAATGACTCAAAAACATCTAAATTTTTTCATTATATATCCAAAGCAGCAGTCAAAAATGACTCTGATGGTGATTAGGGCATTATATCTGGGGCTCAAGGAAGAGTAGGAACCTAACAAAGTCAGCAGTACAACTTTTGAAAAGAATTAAAACAAATGATAAAACAATCATCCTCCATCCAAACCCCAAGATAGATCAGTGATTTCATGGTAGTAACTATTGTTCACATTTTTGTAGAACTAGGGAAACAAATACCTCTATTTTCACATTAATAAATAGAATAGAAGGGCCACTTCTGGAACACTAAAAAGGGCTTATCTCTTGAAGGAGTAATAGGGAAGGAAAGCCAATTTGTCCAGACTAGTTTGCAAGCCTTATCTTCTGATGCCACCTTAGCAGATAGGGATATAATTTTGATGCTAACCAAGGCTCAGGGTCATCTTCTGCATCACTGTTAGAATTACTGGGAGTGTTTTTCTTATGTTCCAAGATAGAGGAAAGATGAGAAGATGTAAAGGATTACATGAATCGATAGTACTAATTTTCCCAGGATGATGATGGTGGTAATGGCGGTGATTCTGTGTGTGTTAATGCTAAGGTCAGTGCAACAGAACAGAAATGTTCAAAGAGGAAAATCACATCCATGTTAGATTCTTGTTATTGCTATCTCTTTAAATTACAAAAATAATTTTGATACAGCAAAACCTCATTAATTTTGATTCCACTAATCAGGAGTTTGTGGGATGAAGTTACTCTTGCAGTAAGAAAGGAGTTGTAAAAGCAATTTTGTAAGCTCATTTAAACTTAGAAGAACCTGTTCTTTCCAAGCATGTCAGAAGCACCTATTTATTTCCAAATGATTGCTAATTATAAACTTTTGATTTATTCACTGAAGCCGGAGTTTTAAGCACTTCTGTTGTGAAATGCTATGATATCCTTTTTGATATTTTCTCTGTGTGCTTTTAAGTATTCTATACTTACTTTTTTCACTGAGTAGGATAAGCTTTCTCCAAAATTATATTTTATTGCATATGAGCCACACGTGTGATTTTGGACATAAAATTTTATCTTGCTACAATAATCTGAACCATGTGCAGTTTCATACTAGACATTTGTTACATATTTCACAGTATGTCTCTTTAAATGATGTAGAATAGTGACTCTCAATAGGGACCAATTTTGGCAATGACAGGAGATATTTTGGATTGTCATTGCTAGGGGTTCCTAGTAGCATCTAGTGGGTCGAGGCCAGGGATGTTGCTAACATCCTATAATAGATAAGACAGTTCCCCATGACAAAGAATTTTGTGTTGATAGTGTTGCTATTGAGAAACTTAGATACAGAACAACTTTTTATTGTAATATTGGAGATTGAACCCAGAACTTTGTGCATGGTAGGTAAGTACTCTACAACTGAGATACACCTCCAGTCCAGAACAAGTTAAATCCTACTGGGAGCTTCGGAGATATTCACTGAATTTAATGCCATTATTCCTAAAATAAACTAATACCTTGTTCTTTTATGTTTTTTTTAAATATAGAAATGATAGCGTCCAGAAAAATTGGAAACCTGGGTCCTTGAAACTGATGGTACAAATAGTGCACTACAATTTGGCTGCCAATGTTTTCTAAATCCTGGCCTCAAATTTCTTTAATATTTTTACTATATAATTTTATATATTATATCTGTATTTCCAAGCCAGGCTCTGTTACCCTAAGGTCATTACAGAAGTCAGAGATTCATGGACAGATACTTTTAGGAAATCTGGAGAATTTAAGGACTCTGAGAAATGCTACCTTAGTGTATGTTTTCTGACTCAATCACCTTTTCTTTTTTCAAAATTACTGAGAACATTTTAACAGAAGCACCACTTCAAACAAAAACATCTAACAAACAAATATGAGTTTGACTATTAAAAGAACTTGGACTCCAGGAAAATACTGAATTCTTAAGAAACAAATATAAATCTAGTAAGAATTTGATTAATCAAAATTCAATAAGCCAAGACCATAATTTAAGAAAAGGGTTTTGAAGGAATAAAATATTACAAGATGGGTCCTGGAAAAAATAGGTATTTTCCAATGACTTTTGACTTCCAGAATCATGTTAAATAGTGCTAGTACATATCTTTATTTTATTTCTAGAGCTTCTCTATTGAGCTATGATAGATAACTTTTATCATGTGAAGTATATACTTTAATTTTGAGAGTTTTTAATAAGGAATAGGTGTGTGGTATTTATTGACATATGTCAGTGGCTTATATTAATTGGCCTAGCTAGTGACAAAATTAATGTTTTTTTTTATCATTAAGGGATATATTTCTGTTGTTTATTTGATGACTGAGGTCAAGGCAGTTAAAATACCACTGCATTTTATAAAGATTTCCATTAATAAGTATTAAACCAAAAAGTATTTTCTAATGAGAGCCCTTATGATCAAGAAATTTAATAAATTAGAATCCCTTTCTGAAAGCATTAAGTGAGGTTTTACTGAATCACACTGAAGAGAATGACCAGTTTGGTCTGTGAATGTCAGGCTGCAAAAGCACCTTGGGACTGTAGACCCTATCAGGTTTGAACAGTAATATACTGTGTAATTGGCAGACAAAATACAAATGGACCTTTAAAAATATATCATTTTAGAAACTGAAATTTGGATGTGTGAAATTTCACTCTTTGTGAAATCAGTTCTCAAAGGTAACTGCATTGTTCCTATAGTCTAATTTCCCCAAACCTATCAACAACTTCCCTGTAGAGTACAAGCCAGGCTGAAAAAATGCTTTGAGATGACCCAACCCTGCACAGTGTGTGACTAACAATAATAGTAACCCATTCTGAAGGTGATAGAAATGTAAATAATTGTGTTGGGAATAATTTACTATACTGGCAATACTTGAGTATGAATGAGAACTGTGACTGATGTAAAATACCAATGGAGAGAGAAGGAATGTTAATCAGATTCTTGCCACAAGAATTCAGTAATGTCCTAGTATAATGAAAGTTACAGATGAAAAGAAAACTGAGTTTTTGTTTTGTTTTCCTTTTCAGTTAGGTATGGCAAATATACTTGAAATGTGTTGAGACCTTCTAATGTAGGATTTTTAAATTGTTGGGTGTAGCTCAATTTATAAAAATAGTTTTCCATAAATCTTTTTTTTTCTGTCACAACATGCTTTTTTTCTTTTCCTCTTAAGATGTTAATTTATCATGCAAAGATTTTTTCATTAAGTGCATTAATGCTTTTGTTTGTACAGGAATTTTCTAATCAAAAGGACTCCCCATAGTTTCTAAATGTAAATCCTTAGCAAATTACATGCCAAGATGATAGCTCCATTCCACATGGGAAAAGCCTTTTGGGATTTTAACCAGGGTTCCACAGCCTTTGGGTTGTACAATGTCTTCGATAAGTCTCCTTTACGATAACTTCAGATGGACTGTAATGGAACATTTCATAGAAGAAACTGGCTTCTAGTAGTTGAATAGTGATGCTGGGAATAAATTTGTTTTCCCTGAATAATTGTTTCTCAAAGCAGCCACAGCTTCTTTAGCAGTTTAGAATTGGTACCATTTCTTATCCTTATATTTTAGCATTAACTGCAAGAGAAAAACAATAATGATAGGATGTTAAAAAAATCTTTAAAAGTGCTATTCAAAGCAAGCTCATATTAAGCAAATAATGAATATGTAATTAAATCTCAAAATACAATAAACTGTATGGCTTCTCATTTTAAAGAACAAAATGCATATAAAAATTTAATTTAGAAACAAATGCTCAATCAAGCTGGACAGATTCAGCTGACAGGAAATGACTTTTAATGACCAAGATAAAAGAGAAGATGTGGATCCCAGCCTCTACTGCCCCTCACCCTTCTTCAGGGGTTCAAGCAGGTGATGTCAAATATAGACCTTGTATATCAGAACCAATGAATAATTTTAATTTTCTCCTAAGGCAAAGAAGTATTAATGTATTATAATGTTAAAAAAAAAATCTTATCTCCCCCTGTTACAGTTTGGACCTAAACCCAAAGCTCATGTTGTTTGGTCCTCAGCTGTTGGTGGTGTCCTGGGATGCTGTGGAACTTTGGGAGGCAGTTCTTTGGTAGAAATAGCTCCCTGGGGGCAGGCCTTTGGAGGTTTTTATCCTGGATCTGTTTGCCTGGTCTCTCTCTGTTCCTGGTCTGCCATGCTGTGAGGTTGTCAGACTCAGGTCCTGCTGCCACCACAGCCACCATACCCCTCTTGCTGCCATTTTGGACTGATTCTATAACTGTGAGCTTCCAATAAACCTCTTTCCCCATAAGTTAGTTTGGGTTGTTTTTTCTGCTATAGTGATGACAGCTGACTAATATAGAAAATTGGTACCAGAGTGGGGTCACTGCTGTGAAGAAACCTAACTATGGAATTCTTAGGCCTGTGGAACTTGTTTGCCAGAGGAGCCTGGAAGATGCAAATGCAACAAGCTATAGGGGGCTTGAGGGACAGTTCTGGTGAGAGTGATGAAGACCAGATACTGCTGCCAATAGAAATGCAGATGGGACTCATAGGGTTTCAGAGGAAAACAAGGAAGGACTCTCCTGGGCACTGGACTAGCAGTGATTTGTGTTATATTTTAGCAAAGGCACCGTCTGCATTTTCTCCATGCCCTCAAGATTTGAGTGAGGCTGAATTTAAAAGCAATGAACTGATTAACTTGGTAGAGGAAATATCATAAGGGTGGTGGGATATAGGGGATATGGCTTGGTTACTGCTTGCTGCATTCAGCAAAATTTATGGAAAAATAGTGAGAATGGCAGAATAGGAAGAGCTCAAAAATGAGCAGCTTAAGGAGGGGAAAAGCTGTGTCTTTTCTAAGGTTCCTGTGGACAGGGCTAGTTCAAGACAGGAGCCTTAATTATTAAAGAGATAAGACACACTGAAAGAAAACCTTGGCCTTTTCAACCTTTTCGTTGAGACAAAAGAAATTCCCTAAGACACAGGAGGAGTCAGGCTAGACCCCTTCCATCTAAGGTCCCAGAATAAAGAATGAAAAGGGAGTATCTGAAAAGCTGTTTCCTAGATGCACTCCTGAAAAGAGACTGCCTAGGGAAATGATTTCTCATTCTGGGAATACAGAGGCCACCACTGCAGCTATGGTTCAAAAACGTGAAGTTACCTTTCAAGCTAGCAGCAAAACTTGGCATCATTCACATGGTGCTGGTTTTTCAGGCATGCAGAATGCAAAAGTTAAGGGGTTATGGAGGCTTCCACCAAGGTTTCAGAAGATAGCCTGTGAAGCCAGGCTATGTGTACTGGGGTTGGATGCCCTGAGGAGATCTCTTGAATGGTTGATGCTTAAATCTTTGAGGGTGGAGCCTACACAGCAATGGAGATTCCAGGATGTTGGAGATGCCAGCACCATGAAATGTCTGCTGAGGGAAACTGCCAGGAAAAAATGAAACCATCTTAGGACTATTTGTGCTGCAAATGACAGGGCCCCAGGGGCAGAGCCATGCAAGCCTATTTGAGCTCAGATGATGCCAGATGATGTCACATGTGCCAGATGCCAAGTATAAACTGACCAAGTCTCTTTGCCCTGCAGGATATCAGTCTTGCTACAGATCTTTCCTTTCTGTGCCCTGATTCCTCCTTTTTGGAAAGGGAACACTTACTCTGTGCCATTACATGTTGGAAGTATGTAACCTGTTTGTTTTTCAGGGGCCCACAGCTAAGTTTACCTTGAGTCCCAGTGGAGACTTGGACTTGGACTTTTGGACATGTTTGAGATCATTAAGACTCTGGGGACTCTTGAAGTTGGACAAGATGCATTTTGCATTATGGGATGGCCATGACCTTGGGGGGCTGAGGGTGGAGTGCTATGGTTTGGACCTAAGTTGTCCCTCAAAGATAATGTTGTTTGGTCTCCACCTGGTGGTGCTGCCCTGGGAGGTTGAGGAACTTTGGGCGGGGGGCTTTGATGGAAGTAGCTCCCTGGGGGCAAGCTTTTGGAGAACTTTACCTTGAACCCTCAGCCCTGGTCTCTCTCTGTTCCTGGTCTGCCATTCCATGAGGTTGTTTGCCGCAGTCCTTGCCATTGCTGTTGCCACCATGCCTGCATTGCTGCCATTATGGACTGATCCTCTAACAGTGAGCTCCCAATAAACCTCTTCTCCCTAAAGTTTGTTTGGGTTGTTTTTTTCCTGCTACAGCAACAACAGCTAACAAATACATGCCCAAAGTAGTGGAATTATAATACTTATAGAATCCATGTTACCGAGTCTCTCACACAGGAATATTAACATGGCATCTCTGCTCAAGCCTTCTTCTTCAGGACCTAAGTGTTTAAGGTAACAACTGTATGAAGATGCCTGTGTTTCCTTAGGCAGTTTACCTCATGTGCATGTTTGGAAAATGCTTCTGCACTGGTCATCATGCCTGCAGTCTTCTCCTCCAGCTCTCCCAGCCTCTGTCCTCTCTCATCCAGTGCAATCCGGGCTCGGGTCAGGTCTCCCATCACTCCTCCAGCTGCACCTTTCATTCCTTCTATACTACCTGGTCCAGGAATGTGTTGTGCAAGGCTGCGGGATGCTTTTCCTGCTGAAGCTTCTCCAACTTGAAAATCAAGCCATAAGCAATTTAAACATTTTTGTCAGTAATTCAAGTCATCAAGGCTGTCACCAAGACAAAATACTTATATTAAATTCTACTGTCATAATTCTCATTAAAAGAGTGACATGATATTAGTACTTACCTAAGAAAAACTACCTAAGAAAGTGTGAGAAAGACTGTTATCATATGCCTTTGCATGTTTTGTGTGTGTGTATGTGTGTCTATGTGCCATACAATATCCCATATTGCATTTCTTGGCTAAATTGGAATCCTAAAAGCATATAAGACCTTGTGTTTCACCCATACCAGTGTCTATTCCAATCTCAGTCCTGATCATTTGTAAATTTCTGCCCATGTCTTTATTCCAACATTTTCTGTTCATTTTGATATACCAGCTTTTGTAATCTCAAATTATCATGCCCCTCTTGGGTATTAGGTATTGGAATATATAAATAGACATTAATGTACATATGTTGAAAATTTATGACTTCATAAAAGACTAAATATTTCTTAGTTAACTTCACACTCAGTTCCACTCAATTTTAATAAAGCAAAAAGGGTTTTTTTTTAAATTAAAAACATGTATCTTGGCCAAAATTTAGTGAACATTTTAAATGATGTATTATTGGGATAGAAATAGCCTTATCACAAACCATAAAAATTACCTTTTAAAAAGTATACAATTCAGCCAGGCGAGGTGGCGTATGCCTGTAATCCCAGCAACTTGGGAGGTGGAGGCAGGAGGATCACAAGTTCGAGACTAGAGGCAGTCTGTGTAACTTAGAGAGACTCCTTCACAAAAAGAAAAAAAAGGGGGTGG
>VMDO01037589.1:0-14203 GCA_007922755.1 Pedetes capensis | reverse complement strand
ATGTATTTTCTGGAAAATTGCGAGCTTGTGTTCCCGATCCTTACCTGTTATTGACAGGAAATGTTACTGTTAATTATACTCAAGATAATTATGATGTAAACTGTACCAATTGTAATTTGACTAATTGTATAGCTGGTATTGAAGAAGGTCAACATTTACTTGTACTCTACAATCCATCATTCATAATGGTACCTGTAAATGTGTCAGAAGGATGGTATAGTGAAGCAGGTATGCAGACATTACTAGAGATAAAAGAAATGATATTAAGCTGTCATAAGAGATTTATTGAATGGTTGATTGTAGGAATTATTTCTCTGGTGACAGTCATAGTTAGTTCTTCCGTAGCAGCTGTGACATTAACTCAAAATATTCAGACTGCCACCTTTGTGAACAGTATGATGAACAATATCACAAATAATTGGGAAAAATAAAAATCTATAGATGAAAAAATGAAACACAAGTTAAATACATTATATGATACTGTAATGTTAATGGGACCCGAGATTCAACAGATACAAATTTGTCAAAAGTTAAAATGTCATAATACATACACTGCTATATGTGTAACTAAATTAAGATATAATGAAAGTTTGTATAGTTGGAACAAAATTAGAAAACATCTACTTGGAGAATGGAACAATCATAATGAAAGTATAGATCTAATGTCCCTGCATAAGCAGATTTTAAATATACAACAAACACCACGATTGGATATTAGTACAGAAAAGGTTGCAGCAGAATTCTTTGATAAATTGTCTCACATGTTTCCATCATGGAATTCTTTATGGGGAACGCTGACCACCTTAGGGTGCATTGTAGGAATTATCCTACTATGCTGCATGTGCCTCCCATGTGTTGTGCGAATCTTAATGCACAACTTTAGCATGATTCTGGGAAGAGTTCATGCTTTACAGTTAAAGACCCTCCCTTCTTATAATCAAGATGTGTAGTCAATGACGGGTAAGATCTGCGCTGGTTCATTAGCAACCTAAGACAGAGGGTCAGCGCCCAGAGGCTGACACTCCTATGACAGGTAAGCATTGAATCAGGCTCGGACAACCTAAGACAGGCAGCATCTTTGAACCTTTAAATAAAATAAAAGGGGGAACTGTCGGGGTCTGAGGCTTTATATATAGAAAATGATGGTCATGTTCCATAAGAGACAGGATGTTCTGCTGCTCCTTTAAGGACCTACAAAGTGTTTCAGAGCCACTAGACAAAGAAAGTGCTGTTCCTGGGAGAGTTAACTTTTACCCTAAAAAATAAACAGAAGTGGTTGTATGCCTTCAAGATTGTATGCCTTCAAGGTTGTATGCCTTCAAGGACGGCTGAGGTTGTGGATAATAAGCTGAGGTTGCCAGAAGCAGTTGTAGCCCTCAAGGACAGCTCCTTGAGCTTTTTTGATAATTCCTACATAAGTATGAGAACTGAAAATAAAGCTTTGCTCAAGACCATCAGTCTTGGCCTCTTCGTCTCTTTCATCCTCAGCTCTCCCCTTCCCCCGGCTGGACCGAGGCACAGCCAGAATAGCCAGGAAGTGAGGGGCCAAGATCCTGAGAGAAGAAAATCTCAATGGGGTGAGCACTTTCTTTACTACAGAATTTTTTCTCTTCAAGACATTTGCAAGTTTGTGGAATCCAAACAAAAAGGGTAGCTTAGTGCTTATCTCAGTCTTACTGATCTAGAGACAAAATATGGAGTTCAGTGCTACTAGGCAGGCAGAGCCTGCAGCCTATATCACTATGTCATCCAATTCCATCAGATCTCAGAAGCTAAGCAGGGTCAGGCCTGTTTAGTACTTGGATAGGAAATCGCCTAGGAATGCCAGATCCTGTAGGCTGGGGAGAAGGACCAAGCAGCCCACTCCCAAAAAACAATCAGCCACTGAACACTCTATGAATAGCAGAGAAGCATTAACAATGGCGTTTCACCTGTTATACATAGGGTTGCTATGAGTCAGATACCGACTTGAAGGCACCTAACAAGGCAGGCAGAAAATGAGGGAATAAGATTTAAAAGAAACTTTGCCCACAGGCATTTATGATTTCTGATCTGCACATGTATAAAGCAAAATGAAATCAATTATATATAAAATGACAATTATGATATACTTTAGTTGATTCTAAAAACATAAGGTTAGTTTAATATTGAAAAAAACATTCAATATAGTTCAACACATTAACAGAATATGATAGAAAAAGCATATAATCATCCTAACAGTATACTACATGCAGAAAAAGGATTTGAAAAAATTCAACTCTTTCATGATAAAAGCTTAGCAAATAAGGAAGAGAAAGGAAATTCCTTAACAGGTTCATCTGGTAGAGTGATGCTCTGTAGTCTCTGAGGTCCCAGGTTCAATTCCAAGCACCACAAAAATGGGAGAAGGATGCAGCAATACACTCCCAGGGCCATCCCAAAACAATTAGCCATTGAAAACCCTCTGAGGGTCACTATGAGTCAGACACAGCTCGATGGCGTCTAACAACAACAAGCATCCTCCTCATACCACCCCAAAATTTAAAAATTAAAAAAAAAATCAGCGAGCACCATAATTAAGGATGCAATATTAAAGGTGTTTCCACTGAAATAGGGCTGGGGTTGAGCTCAGTTGGTAGAGTGCTTCTCTGCACTCTCTGAGGCCTTGATTTTATCCCTAGCACTGTAAAAATGGAAGAAGGACCCAACATCCCACTCCCAAAACAATCAGCCATTGAAAACCCTATGAATAGCAGAGAAGCACTGACAATAGCACCAGGTTAGGCACAGTATTAGGGAGTGTTCTGATCTGTTGTACATAGAGTTGTTATGTCCTGATTCAAGAGCATCTAATAACAACAACAAGAAAACTACTGAAATAAGGACAAAGATACCTACCATCTCTGTATCAACATTTCTACTCAAATTTTTTAATGGAACTCCTAACCAGAGCATTCAGGAAGAAAAACAAACTGGAAGAGTAAGAATTGGAAAGAAGAAATATCATATATTCTCGAATCTAATCCACATCCTTTAAACAGTTTTGTTGTTGTTGTTAGGTGCTGTCGAGTTGGTGTCTGACTCATAGAGATCCTGTATACAACAGGCAAAACAGTATTGTTAGTGCTTCTCTGCTATTCATAAGGTTTTCTATGGCTGATTGTTTTTGGGGAGTGGGTTGCCGGGTCTTTCTCCCAAGCCTACAGTATCTGGTGTTCCCATCCAAGTACTAACCAGGCCTGATCCTGCTTAGCTTCCAAGATCTGATGGGATCAGATGCCACAGTGGAATGGCTACAGGCTTCAACAGTTTTAGAGGGCTGCAAAATCAGATGCAGGTTAGAATCATGTGTAGATTGAATTCATGGTTAAGACTGGATTCAATATTAAACATATTATTCAGAGGTGACAAAACTGTCCATAGCAACTCAAAAAGAATCACCAACTACAAACTGCCCATCAACAGAAGAATGGATAAAAAAATTATGGTACATATACACAATGGAATACTACTCAGCAATCAAAAAAGTGAAATAATGCCATTTGCAGCAAAGTGGATGGAATTGGAGGAAATTATTTTAAGTGAACAAACACAAGCTCAAAAAGAGAAATGCCACATGTTCTCACTCATGTGGGAGCTGAATCAAAATCATTAGAAGGAAAAAATCCTATGCAGAGGTCGGAACATAATAAAAAAAATGCTAAGAATGGTATTATTATAGATGGACTAGAAAATTCATGTAATAGTACTGACAATGTAAAAAGAAAGTTCACTACAGAAAAAGTTTCAATCTTAAACAGAATTGGAACTCAAGAATATATAGAAAAATATTACCATAAAAAGACAAGCAAATGGAAGAGAAGTCTTTGGTCGGGGGGTGGGACAGGGGGAGGAAGTGCACAAGAGGGTAAGGGGGAACTTATCTGTATAATGTACAACAAAATGCATATGTGGAAATATCACAATGAAAAACATGTCAGAATGAATCACATTAAGGTGTACATTAAAATTTTCCAATAAAGAAAAAATGAAAATCTCATTATGCCAGAATTACTTCATCCTGGCTGGTTAGTAGCCTGGAGGTAACAGATCCACACCAAGAAATGCCAAATCTATTTCCAGGCCTACTATGATTTCTTCTGACTTTCCAGCTGCCATGGAAAATGAAATCCACACCCTGTGTAATGTCATGTAGATTTATACATTGCTTCATCATAACCATTTGTCTTCTGCTTTGGGGATTTATTAAATAAACCAACTAGATGTATTTTAAAAAAATCACCAACTATTAGAATTAAAATCAATTTTATTTTTATATACTAATAAGCTTTTTGTTGTTAAGTGCCATCCAATAGGGTCCAACTTATAGTGATCCTAAGTACAAGAGAACGAAACATTCTGCAACACTGTGCCATGCCTGGCACTATTGTCAGTACTTCTCTGCTATTCATAGGGTTTTCAATGGAGGATTGTTTTGGAAGTGAATTGCCAGGTCCTTCTCCCTAGCCTGCAGCACTGATATTCCCAGGTGGTCTCCCATCCAAGGACTAACCAAGCTGACCCTGCTTAGCTTCCAAGATCAGGCAGGACTGGATGCTAGTGAGCCATGGCTGCAGACAACATGAAGTTAGATAATACAATTTTAAACACTATTACAATAGCATAAAACCTTTGAAAAACTTAACCTATAACAGAAAATCATAGCATATCATTGAAAGAATAAAGTAAATAAAAATAAAGGTAAATGGGTTAGGCTATCATGAAGATGTCAATTATTTTCATTTGATCTATAGATCAAGTGTAATCAAACCAAAATCCAAGCAGAGTTATCTTTTGATATAAATCAATAAGGTCACTTTATAATTTATATAGAAGTTCAAAGTTCCAAGAATAATAGTAACAATTTTGAAAGGAACAAGGTTGGAGAATTTACATAACACATTATTAAAATTGTGATGTATTGGTAAAGGTATAGAAAATAGACAAATGAAACAACATGGAATACAGACATGCATGGTTAGATTGATGACAAAGCTGCCTCAGCAGAACACTGGGATCAATTGAATATGTGCAGAAATAAATGCATTTTTACCTCACATCTACACAAAAATCAATTCCAGACAGAACAAAGAATAAATTTTCTAAAGATAACAAGACTATCTTTATGACCTTAGAGAAGGCAAAGATTTCTTAGTCACAACACAAAAACTGTAATTATAAAGGAAAAGTCTGAAAAGCAACATCACTGAAGTAAAAAAATGTTTTTTCAACAAAGATATTAACAGGATGAGAAGATATTTCAGTATCTTCCCTCCATTCAGGGGAATTTGGTGAGTTAAATCTCTGACTGAGAGGAGCCAGGAGGTGTAAGTCAGCTTTGGAGAAGAGATTCAAAAAAAATTTGCTATTCCTTATATCTCTGGGAGCCATGAGTGGGTGCCATCTTGTGAGGGAAACTATTGTGTGAGACTGAGGTACTCCAGGGTTGGGCCTACCATCCACCTTGCCTGAGTCTCTTGCTGTCTGAACCATTCAATGTGTTAGCATCCCACCTACCCCTTTCTGTAACTGTCTGCTGTAGCTGTGTCACACTCTGGGGTTGTGGCAGGTTACCCTCAGACTCCCTGACCAAGGATTATTCTTTGTTTTCAGGCCCCTGGAGCTCAGTCTCACACAAGAGGTTCCCTCTTCAAGATGGTGCCCAGTCATGGCCCTCTGAAAGAGGGAACATGGCAAAATGGATCTCTTCTCCAATGTTGGCCACTCACAGTCAGGAAAAGCCATTGTCTTGCCAAATCCCCCAAAAGGATCCAAGGGTTTCAGGGACTATGTTCTATGAGACTGCCAGTCTGCCCATAAGGGATGTCTGGCTTACTATTTGGGTGAGGCCTCCAGTTCCCCTACCCTACCGGGGCATTATGGCTGGAGATGTGCCCTGCTCATTCTCTCTTGCTGCTCAGCTCCATTCTGTACTTGGAGATCATCCTAAGACATCCTTTGTGATTTCTGTGCTTTTCCAATCTTTCTCTCTTTGGAAGCATCCTCTCCTTCCTATTCTGACGTCTTTGTTTTACCATGTTACATAGAGGCTGCCTCTAATCTGCCATCCTCTAATTTTGTCATTTTCAAAAATACTTGCCAGATTAAATATTTTCAGTAAATACACATAAAGTTCTATCATCCACATCTTTTACAATAATAGTACTGTTACAGTCTTCAATAGGAACCATTTTCTATCAAGTACATACTGTGGACCGGCACTATTTTCAGCATTTAAATCTAGAGAACTCTTTTTGAATGTTCATAATAAATCTTTTAGGTGCTACTGTTATCCCCTTTTTTACCAAAGATGGAGCCAAATCACAGAAAGATTCTTTAAATGTCCCAAGGCCACAGAATTGGTAAATGATAGAGTCATTTGCTTGAATTTGGGACTGGCAATTTTAAAAGTTAAGATTAAGAGGACATTCAATATAATAAAGTAATTCCTGGAGCATCTCACAAGGAATTTACAATGCAATTACTTAGTCCCAGAGAAACAAATATAACACAACCAAAACACAAAATAATTATAAACTATAAGCAAAATGATGACTGTTCTACAAGCTTCAAAAGAAACACAGAAGAGTTTAACAGAATTGATATTCCTTCAGACTCTGCAACTTCCTTGGCAGGAAAAGGAATTATCCAGAAAAAAGGTCTCAGACAGTGGACAAAACACCACCACCAAGAGTAAACTCCAGGATTTAGGAAAATTCCACAGGTCCAAAAAGCAATATCAGAGGAAAAATAGCATATAAACCATGGAGTAATGTAGTTACTATATTGAGATACTTTAGACTCATGAATAAAATTTAAAAGTCCACAAGTTATTTATAAAAATAATATTTCATCCTGTATAACATCAACCAAATGACCTGTTATTTTACCCCCTCACAACACTAAAAATTTCTATTCCTATGCAAAAAGCTATTAGTAATAAAATATTAATAGAAAGAATGTAGTTGTATCTCTGGCTTCTGACCAAGTTTAAGCCATTAGTAAGTCAAATATTTATGCCAAAAAAAATCCAAGTACAACACTCCTTTAATCTTTCTCTTCCTCTTCAGTACTAACTCAAAAGTTTGTGCTGAGCTGTTCTAGAAACATTACAAAGTCTGTACTTATATCCTGACTGTTGTTGTTGTAGCTGTTATTGTTGTTGTTGTTGTTAGGTGCCATTGAGTCGGTATCCGACACATAGCGACCCTCATAGGGTTTTCAATGGCTGACTGTTTCAGGATTGCCTTGGGAGTGGATTGCCAGGCCCTGTAGCTGTTATTAGGTGCCGTCAATTCAGGTCCTACTCCTAGTGACCCTACGTACAACAGAACAAAACACTCCCCTGACACTGTGCTGCCCAGCACTTTTGTCAATGCTTCTCTGCTATTCTTAGGGTTTTCAATGGCAGATTGTTTTAAGGGTGGATAACAAGGTCCTCCTCCCTAGCCCACAGCACCTGGTATTCCCAGGTCTCCCATCCAAGGACTAATAAGGTGGAGCCTGCTTAGCTTCAGAGATCAGGCAGGATCAGATGCTAGGGTGCTATGGCTGCAGACATACACTGAGTAAGTAAATTATTTTTAACAAGTGGGGTCCATCCAGTATCCTATAAATTTGTTCAATCTTCTCTCTTAAAAGAAATGTGCAGAAAAATTATTTTTTAAAAATAGAAGATTTGCATTGACCTTTTTCATCTAGTCAGCTGCTCACCAGGCGATCCTTCTGTCCTGACCTTTCCTTAACACTTCATTGATTCTTGCCAATACCCTGGTTTGCACATTGGCAATGAAAACATATTTGAAAGGACTCTGACTTTTTTAAAAATTTGAATAAAAAAATGGTTAAGATAGAAACATAAAACATAAAATAGATGAATCTAGTGAGTGAGTAAAAATTCTCATTTTATCTTTCCTTTGTATTTCCCTTCTCACATCTTATACCACATTGTATTCTCACAAGAACCTTATGGGATAGCAAAAGTTATATTTATATTCCTTTATAGGACCTAGGTTACCCAGAAATTGAATGCCAGGTGACATAGCTACTCAGCAACAATCATAACTCCTATCCAGGTCTCAAGTTTTTTCCCATTCAGACCTTTGGATATCATACTTTCTATCTCTGCTGCTTACATACTATAAAAGACACTGGGTTACTGGGCACCTGTAGCACATGCCTATAATCCCAGCACATTGAGAAGTGGGAGGATCGCAAGTTCGAGACCAGAGGCAATCTGTGTAATTTAGCGAGACCCTGGCTCAAAAAGTTAAAAAAAAAAAAAAAAATGGGCTGGGGGCACAGCTCAGTTGTCCAGCACTTGCAGAGCATGCAAGTGGGAGGCTCTGGGTTCAACCCCCAGTACTGCCAAAAAAAAAAAAAAAAGATTACTGGGTTACTTATTCAAAACTTAAGCTGACCTGTCACAACAGCTTCTTGACTCCTGATGGCAACTGTGTTGTCAGAGGTACTTAAGCTTCACAGTGATAGTGGGCTGAGCATAGGCAGGTATGGTATGTTTCTAGTAGGACAAAATTAATAATTATAGATGGAGAAATGATGATATAAAAATAAGATGAAAATGCATTCTATCTCATGTACTTATTTTAGTAACTGTTCCAAATTCTGCTCATGATATTTTATTAATTATTTATTTATTATAGTACTGAGAGTTAAACCTAGGGCATTGAATATGCTAAGCAAGTGCTCCACCACTGAGCTATACTCCCATCCCTTTTCCTATTTTTTTATTTTTTATTTTCAAGACAGAGTCTCACTAAGGTGTGCAGGCTGCCTCTGGTCTTAAGCCTGCAACCCTTCTGTGTGCTTCCCAAATAGCTGGGATTATAGGTATGCACTATGGCACCTGGCTGTCTATTTAAATTCATAAAAATGTTTTGCCAGCCACAAAGCAACTAATTTAATACCTACCCTTTAAGGGTGGTGGTATTATTATTATTATTATTATTATTATTATTATTTACCAAAATTTAAAATAAATACACTTTCACATCTTCTTGTCACTTTATACAAGTTACCTGTTTTCCTTTTAATAATTCCATTTAGCTTTTTATAGATTAAAATATTCCCTAGATTTTTCATAGGAAACCACCTCCTTTTGCTGTTTTATAAATAGAACTAATGCATTTTCTCTAAAGGAACTACAATATATTTGATCTATAATCTGTAGGTTTAAAATTTAAGCAATATCTGAAGAACTCTGTCAAGAGTAGAGAGAGAAGATTGTCTGTGGACTGTCTATATTTGACCTAGGACACTTTTGAAATCAAGCCCAAATGAAATCAAATAAGAGGCTCTGCTCAGTCACATTCTTTCTGCCAAAGCTCCACAAAATTACTCAACATTAGGAGGATCGGTATTGCATCCTCTCTTAGTAAAATAGAACATTCACTATGTCCTTTGAGAATAAAGAATTTTGGTATATAATTTCTGTTCATATATACAACAGGTGATCAAAAAACACAGTGAATGTTTAGAGAAATGTTACAGCAAAAAGACATATTGTTATTAACCCCTTCAAGTTTTTTTAAATTTAAATATTCACTGTATTTTTTTATCTCACCTCATATAGTCTTTGGTCTCTTCTCATTTTGGCAGATGTTTAAAAACTAATAAATAGCAATTCTTTTCCTCTTGAACGAAAATCCATTTTCAGTCATTCAGTCTCTCTTCTTCACTGAGTCACATCCAGCGTCATAGTGACAGTGGAACAAGCATTTCACTACAGCACTCACACTGGGGATAAGCCCTAAGGTCACCTGCAGTCAAATGTTATGCCATTAAAACTTTTTAAAACTCTTCCAATGTTCCTTAAAGTCAGCATATGAATACACACAGGGAGTATTGCGTGGTTATTTTTTACACATTAAATTGTAGAACCACTGGGATAACTAAAAAATGAGTCAAGAAAAAGCCTATGCAAAAGTATGGGCATTTCGCCAGGCATGGTGGCACACACCTGTAACCCTAGCACTCGAGAGGCTGAGGGAGGAGGATCAATGTGAGTTTGAGGCCAGCCTGGGCTACACAGTAAGTTCCAGGTTAGCCTGGGCTACAGAGTGCTAAAAAGAAAAAGAAAATAAAAAAGGGGGCATTTGAACTATTCTGCATTTTAAGATAAACTTAAATCCTTAGCCAGTAGGTAATGGGTAGAAATTATAATGAGTTTCTCTTTGCCTACAGGGTTTACTCCATTCTGTTTAGATACCACACATCTATGCTGTCAAATAATATAAGATTTTGTTGTTATTATGGGAATCCAAAGAAATGGAAAAATCAGAGGGATAAATAGTTATCTTCTAAAGCTAAACTTATGTTAAAAAATAAAAGACAACAGAAGTTCAACATTCGTTTTATACCTCTTGTCTTGAAGGCCCTATAACCCTATGGCTCTTAAGAATACGAAGCTCTTTTCCTGGAAGGTTTGTCTAAACTTACTGTCAAATGCCCAGTTTATCCACTAATGACCAGTCAATATCTGGCAAGGTTAGTAACTGAGGTATCCCATCTTCTTTCTGTTGCTCCAAGACATCCTTCTGATGCAGATACTGGGGGAAGCTAAAGTATGTGGGAGCCACTCTTAATTGGAGAATCACTATCCGTAGTGGTGGCTGTTGTTGTTGTTGTTGTTGTCGTTGTTGTTAGGTGCCGTCAAGTCGGTATCCGACTCATAGCGACCCTCTATACAACAGGGGAAACACTATTGGCAGTGCTTCTCTGCTGTGCAGAGGGTTTTCAATGGCAGATTGATTTTTTGGGAGGGGGTTGCCAGGTCCTTCTCCCAAGCCTACAGCTTCTGGTGTTCCCAGGTGGTCTCCCATCCAGGTACTAACCAGGCCCGACCCTGCTTAGCTTCCGAGATCTGACGGGATCGGATGCCACAGGGCTACCACTGCAGGCTGTTGTTGTTGTTAGGTGCTCTCAAGTCAGATTTGACTGATAGTAACTCTATGTACAACAGAACAAAATATTACCCAACACTGTGCCATGCACATGATCTTTCTATGTTTCAGTCTATTGTTGCAGTCACTATGTTTCTTCTCATTTTGAGTCATGCCACATAAGCAAATAGAGGTCCCAGAGGCTTTACTCCATTCCCATCACTAAGGTTGACTCTACTTTAGGGAAGCAACTCTTCCCCAGTGGTCCTTTGAAGTCTGGGGGCTCATTTTCTGGCACTGTATTTGACAGTGTTTCTCTGCTATTCATAGTATTTTCAATTGCTAATTGTTTTGGGAGTGGGGTGCCAGGTCCTTCTCCTTCCTTAGTGGTAAACAGATATTATTTCTAGAATTAGTACTGATTTTTAAGTTGTAAGAGGCTAATAAGTATTGGAAATTAATATAAAATTGAAATGTTCTCTTTGACCTTAAATAGGGTTATTATTTAAAGTTAAAGGAAATATGAGAAGAGAAGTAACAAGATAAGATAGCAGGATAGGGGAATGAAGGTCAGAAGGCATTGTCAAGCTTTTCCAGGTTAAGAACTATGACTCTTAGGAATTTCTGGGTCCCAAGTGTCTATGCAGACATGATGCCTGGCTCCTTATGGCATTCCCCTAAACATCTGCTAAACCCAATTGATTTTTGTGCTATGTTCTCTCTAATTGTCAGTTTCTTTATAATAAAATAAACCGATGAGCCCTGTCCTATATTTCTCTCTCCAGGTACAGGAACCCAGAAATGTATTTACAAAAAGCTCCCCAAGGGATTCTGACTAATTAATTCTATGAATCTTTATGGGCTGGGGTTTAGCTCAGTTGGTAGAGTGCCAATCTGTACTAACTGAGGCCCCGAGTTTAATCCCCAGCACCACAAAAACAGGAGAAGGACCTGGCAACCCATTCCTGAAACAATCCTGAAACAATCAGCCACTGAAAACTCTATGACTAGCAGAGAAGCACTGACATAGTGCCAGGCATGGCACAGTGCCAGGGAGTGTTTCATTCTGTTGTACATAGTGTCTCTATGAGTGGGACCTGACTCAACAGCACCTAACAACAACAATATGAATTTCTATATCTAAAAATCAGACTCTTTCTTCTTGTATGCCATACAAGTCCTATATGTGACTCTGCTTGTGTGCTTTTCCAGCAACCATGAAGACTTCTAGTTTCAATAAATGTAAGTCATTAGTGTTGAAGACAATTATAAAAAGAAGAGAAGCAATAGGAACCAAAAAGAAAAGTAAAAGGACAGCTTAACTGGAGGAAAACGATTTTAAAAAGCTTAAAGGACTAAGCAGATGTTACACAATCTTACATCTGTTAGAATATATCTAAGTAAAATTTCAGCTCTAGTATTCTATCAATTCTTGCTAGATCTCATAAATATCATAGGCTAAAAGACTGAAAAAGTGGTCTAGTTCTATCTAAAGAAACACCGTCCATTTCATCAAATTGGTAAATTTTACAATTTTATCATTTCTTATTTTCACCAAAATATGTTTTTGTTGATGTTAATTTTGTGAAATAATCTAGGCAGCTAATGATGGCAGTGGCTCCCAAAAGTCTTAGCAAATCAAAATCACTACAAAGCTGTTTCTCTCCCCACACTGACCAAATCAAAATCTCGAAGGACAGGAACTCAGAGATGTATTTGCAAGGAAAAAAAATCTACAGCTTTTTTATAAACTAATTCCATGAGTCTCTAAGTTTAAAATCACATAATTATATGATATATTCTCTTTCTTCTTGTAGGCCATGTTAACAAGGTCTCTTTTATCACTTTTTAGATTCCATTTTTGTTTATATATTCTTTTGTTTGTACCTTTCTAAGGCAATGTTTCAAGCATACACAATGTTTAACAAGTAATAAACCCCCATGTACCCTTCAACAATTATCAATTCATTGCCAGTCTTATTTTATCTATACTACCACTCCCACATATTATTTTGAATCAAATCTCAGAGAGTAAAGAATCCTTTTGAATCATGATAAAAAGAATTCTTCTTAAAATAATGTCATGTCTTAACACTGTGGAGAATGGGATTTGCTTGAATTAATTCCCTAATGTAGAGACCAGAGCCTGGGATGAGACAGGGCATGTATACTGATGAAAGCTTTATACTGTGGTGGCAACTTCTCTTAGGAGGTATTCTGTTAGCCTTTCTTAAGTTTAAGGTTATTCCCTGCCATACCTTTGGCAGATATGAAATCAGTATTTTACTCAGTAGAGAAAAGGTACTATTTTAAAAATAAAAATTGGTATTTACTATTCTATTATTATTTATTATAATCTGGGCCTATTTATTATAATAGGACCATACATGGTCCTATTATGTTGTGATAATTGTGATTTCCTTTTAATATGGAAGGATATTCCTTCCTACCCTGCTGGATTCTCTTCTCTTGCATGGTTAAAAGACTGTGTTTTTACTTTGTTTTGTTTTGTTTTTTGAAGCTAAGTTTAAGGCCTTAACTATTCAGATGTCAATTACTCAAAATACAACTATATTGCGCCAATTTGTTTTCATCTATGAAGAGAAAAATATTTTCTTAATGAAAGGTGTCAGTAATATTCAACCCCATTAGCTTGGCCCATAAACTATTTCCTAAACATTCCCAGTCTATAGCCATAGCACTCTGGCATCTGATCCCACCTGGTCTCAGAAGCTAAGCTGGGTTGGCATGGTTAGGATTGGCATGGGAGACCACCTGGAAATACCAGGTGCTGCAGACTAGGGAGTAGGACCTAGCAATCTACTCCTAAAACAATTCACCATTGAAAATCCTATGAATAGCAGAGAAACACTGACAATAGTGCTGGGAATGGCACTGTGTCAGGGAGTGTTTTGTTCTGTTGTACATAGAGTCACTATGAGTTGGACACAATTCAATGGGACCTAGTAACAACAACAAAACATTCCCAAGTTTTAACTTCTAAACATAATCAGATCAATCTTACAAAGCTGCAAATCCTATGTGGTATCCCTAGGGTAGGGTAGCCTGATGTTCTTTGAATTGGATTTGTCTCTATTGTAATGCTACTTATTACACTGTCCAAGGAGCAGAGATACTACAATGTCTCCCCAAACTTAGAGTTCTCTTATGCTAAATTTGAGAATATGTGACTTTGTGTTTTTCAGACACCACAAAAATGATTCAATAAAAGTGAATCATTACTGTTGGGGACAATTATAAAAAGAAAGCAAGTGATGGGAACC
>VMDO01037588.1:0-14187 GCA_007922755.1 Pedetes capensis | reverse complement strand
TAGAAAAAAACTACTAAGTAAAAGATAGAGAAGACTTAGATGGGAAACTTAGATGGGAAGGGTGGGAGGGGGGGAAGCATAGGGGAGGGTAAGGGGTAACCTATATGAATAATGTTTATCAAAATGCATATATGGAAATGTCACAATGAAAAGCATGTCAAAATGAAACACATTAAGATGTACATTAAAAATTTCTAATTAAAAAAAAAAACCCTATGAGGGTCACTATGAGTCGGACACGACTCGATGGCACCCAACAACAACAACAATAAAAGCAAATACAAAGAAAACAATGCTATTAAATTCTAGCTATATACTGAAGCCTGTCAAAGGCTCTGAAGTGAAAGCCTGATTTTTCCTTGTAAAAAAAAAAAAAAAAGAATTCAGCAAGTGTTAGGGGGATTAGAGGCATACTGATACCAACTTGGGTTTCTTCCTCAGAAGGACTGAAAGAGAATTGAGAATGGATTAACCTGTTCAGGATGGGATTTACTGCTATATAATGCCACCATCCATTTCTACTTTGAATCCTCTCAGCACACTTCCTATGCTCTGAGAGGGTCAATAGGGGATAAAGGGAAGAAGCTAGGTTCCCTTACTTTTGATTAGTCCTTTTTTTAAAGGCATGTAATATATAATGATTGTATATTCTTTTTTTTCCCTGACTGTTTATTTTCAATGGCACCATTATATTCTATTTTCTTATCAGTTTTAAACTTCCATTCAGTACTGGGGGTTGAACCCAGGGCCTCACACATGCTGGGCAAGTGTTGTACCACTGAACTGCCCATACAATACCTTTTTACATTTTGAGACAGAGTCTTGCTAAATTGCACAGGCTGAGTCTAGCCTCAAACTTGTGATCCTCCTGTCTCAGTTTCCTGAGTTGTTGGGATTATGGGTGTGTGCCACAGTGCCTGGCTGAAAAATATTATTCTTTATCTCTAACTTTCAAACTGGAGAAGGAAAATTTGTTTTTCTAAGAGGAAAAATTAATATCAGATTTGGCTGTATACTGGGACACATTCCATAGTACTGGTTAAAATTAGTGATAGAACTATAAAATAGGCTTCTCTCAAATCCATCTCTATCAGGAGAATACAAAAACTCAGATGACAGCCTGGTGGAAGGCTTTCAGATTTTTAAAAACATGTTTTCAAAATATAAAACTGAGCTAGTGATGTTTGAGTCATCAGAAGTAGCTTTGTATCACCCTTGCCTTTGTAGATAAGGAATTATACCCAGGATGATATTTGCAAGTGGTGTTCCTAAAAATAAACACAAATTTATAATGGATAAGAAACAGAATCTGATGTACTCCTTAGGACACTTTCCAAATGGTGCTAAAATTTAGAACTTTGTGTATTTATTAACCATTCATAATTTATTAAAAAAGAAACTTGTGCTTGAAAATATGATATGAATTACTCTAATAACATTCTAAAACTACTTTTCAATTTACATACTATTTTTAAACATATTCTTTCAATGTTTTATTGGAAGTGTTATATATTTAATCAGAAGTAGCTATTATACATTTTAAATACTTCTATTAGGAAATATAACTTATACTATGAACATCTACAAAATACAAAAACTCCACTTGCTAATCAATTCATATCTTCTATTTTATTCAGTTAACAAATATTTATTGACTAGTATGTGCCAGCACTGTAGATACAGCAGCTAATAAAAGATCACAATAGACAAAAGAAACCTCTCCTTTTAGAAATTACATTTCAGTATCCTTTAGGCTCTTATTAAAATACAGCTTGAGACAAGATACTTCTATTTCTAAGAAAATTATTTTTATTTTTTGTGATTTACTTTATTCATTAGTAATTAGCAGTTTGTATACTCACCTTTGAAAGTGAAAAAAAAACAGTAAAAAAGAAACACAACACTTTATTTGCCTATTAGACTTCTTTTTGTTCTCCTTATTTTATAAAAAAGCTCTGGGAACAGAGCACTGTGACTTATACTTGTCTCTGTGTTCTAAGAACCCAACCTCAAACTCGGCTCTTACTTGGTGCTCAACAAGTTGTACTGAATAAATGAGTAACTTAAATACATAGGTATTTATAGTAAACCAAAATTATTGCATAGATGTTCAACAAAAGATAGTCAAATGGTCTGAATAAGAATTATCTGAGTTATCATGTTCTTTCACACCTGTCTGGGATTGCCTCCAAGAAAAACCGTTTGATCTCTACCAGATGGCCTTCAGAGAATAATCAGACACCATAATTGTTACCTTATGTGATGGATTGTGCATCCTTTCTATGCCCCTTAACAAATCACTAGGATCTGGGAAGGGGAGAAAACTGTGTGTTGGAATGCGGGAGGTGTGTTTAGGGACGGCATATTGTTGTTGTTAAGAGCTGTGGAGTCGTGTCTGACTCACAGCGACCCTCATAGGGTTTTCTATGACTGTTTCAGGATTGCCTTGGGAATGGACTGCCACCTCCTTCTCCCACAGGGATGGCATGGGTGAGAAAAACTGGTAAGGTGTAAAATAAGGATGAGTGCTTCTGTATCTAAGTTGTCTCATATATAGGTAAATGCCTGAATTCATTTGGGGCAGTCATGTCGACTACAGTGTTGTCATGACATACAGAATTGGATGCCTAAAAGCTTAAAATTTTATCTTTCTTTCATTTTCCTTCCTCCCACCACCTTCTCCAGCACTACAGGGCATTTAAGAAAAGCAAAGCAGGCTAAAAATGCCATTCTTAATGTGGGAAGAATACACTATCTAAATGTGCCCAGAAAACAAGATTTCAGTGTTTAACTGTAGAAAGAAACAATCAGTTATAAGTTAGAAGAAAATACATTTGCTCTGATACATTTCCTTTTCAGTATCACATTCAGACATACACAAGCCAGACACACAAGTTTAGGGAGAGGATTTAATGTTAGTTCTTCAACTCTGGAAACAATTCCTGGGGAAGGCTCAACAGCACAGGTAAGGCCATTCATTTGGTGACTCGTGAATCATTTATTGTACATCTTTATGGAAGAAAGTTCTTTTTCTCTGTATGTTCAGAACCAACTAAACTGAAAATCATCAGGATTCCAGAGGGAAATTAGAGAATTTTGCAGATTTCACAGTTTGAATGTTCATTAACCGGCTACCTTTCCAAAACAGCCAAGAAATTGCCTCAACAGTTTTCATTGTACTATAACATGTACTATAAAAAGTACTATAACATGTACTATAAAAGCTACGTACTATAGCTTTTCTTTACCAGAACAGGATCCACAACTGCAAAAACCTTGTCAATGAGATAGATCTAGAGAAACTTACAGCAGTGATTTCTTCCCTTGAAGAATTTGAGGAAGTAAGCATATGCATTTGAAATACCAACTTTACTCCAAACAGATCCTGTCACTAACACTGAAGATACACACACACACACACACACACACACACACACACACACACACACCTATATCTATATATAGATATATAGATATATGGCTGGGGTTTAGGCCAGTTGGGGACGGACGGACGGACACACACACACACACGGCGCATGACTGGGGTTTAGCATAGTTAGTAGAGCATCGCTCTAGGCTGAGGCCTTGGGTTCTATCCCTAGCACTGCAAAAAACGGGAGAAGGACCTGGCAACCCACTCCCCAAACATTCCCCCCAAATTCTGCCAATGAAAACTATGAAGAGCAGAGAAGCACTGATATAGTGCCGGGCATGGCACAGTGTCAGGGAGTGTTTCATTCTGTTGTACAGAGTCCCATGAGTTGGATAGTCTGGACGGCACCTACCCCCCCCCCCCAATATATCACCGTGGCATTACTCATTTGTATAACATGTTTTTGGAAAAAAAAAAGGCTCAATGATTCAATAAGGTCTTTCTCTTTCAATACTATCATCATCTCGTCTATTATTGCAACATAAAGATGTGGTTTGAAGAATTTCTCATCTCAAAGAATGCCTCCTATCCCCACCAGCAAAGCAGGCACTCTCTGGGAGGCCAGCCAGGCTGTGGGAATGGCCTCCTATATAAAACTGTATTTTTATATGTATGTTAAAACAGCGTTCTACCTGTATTGCAATAGTTTTGTATTGACTAATGCTCTCTTAGAACACAATATTAAAATTCTTGAATTCTTTCATCCCCCCCCCCCATTTTTTTAACAAAGGAAGGAAAACCGGATTTTAAAATAGTTTTCTAAATTTTTGGCAATAGCTTAAGTACATCTTTGGAGGTGTTTTGATACTTTCTTTGGCTGGAAAAGTTTATGCAAACCAAACTCAAAAATTCTGTATTGTGATTTGGGAACCGTATTTTGACACTCCGTTTTTCTACACCAAAGAAACAGAAAGCATTAACCAAGAAAACAGGCAGGTTTTCAGAAGGTGAAGAGGTTGGGATTAAGTTACCCAGTAACAGAGACAGGTGTCAAAGCAAAGCAGCATTTGGGTTTGTTGGTTGGTTCTTTTTCCTCCCCTTCTCCCTCTCTCCCCATGCCACGGCGGTGGTGGGGAGAGGGCAAGACTGGCTGGGCAGAGAATCTGAGCTGCGGGTTCCTCCAGCGCCGCGCACCTGCTGCCCCTCCTCCGTCGGGTGGGGACCAACTTCCAGCTGCACGCCGCCTCTGCCTGGACCGCACCTGGCCTACCTAGCTCACCCACCTCCGCCCCAAATCCGCGGGGGCGGGGCGCACCCAGAGCGCTGGCTTTTCTTTTTTCTTTTCTTTAAAGTCGGCCTCCCGGGGGGACGTTGATTTGTCGGAGAGTGCTCTTTAAAATACTATATCGGGAACCTCATACATAATTTTTCTTTCTTTAATCGCAGTCCTTGCCGGTTCACACCGCAGCCGGAGAGCAGGCCCGAGGCGGCGTCCCCGCCTTCCCGCCCCCGCCTCCGCCCGGAGTTGGACTCGCGGGAGCCGCCCCCTCCCGGCGCCCACTTGGTTCCTCCCAGCTGCCGCGTGAATGGGCCGCCCTCCGGATTCCGCGGAGGGGCGGCGGGAAGAGGCCGAGCCCGGGCCTGGGCGGCCGCCGCCCCCGCCCCCGCCCCGGCCCCGCGGCGGCCCACGCGGAGATCTGCGTCACTCGGCCGCGCGTGGGCGCCAGCCGGAGCGGCGAATGTAGCAAGAGCGGAATCTCCCAATGTGACAGCGCGCGGGGGGTGGAGGCGGCGGAGGCGGGCGGGGGAGGAGGAGGGTGCAGCGCGCGGGGAAGGCGGGCGAGGGGAGCCGAGGGGCGGGCGCGGCGGGGGAGGCGCCGCCGCCGCCGCCCGCGCGCTCCAGCCGGGAGCAGCCGCCACCGCCACCGCCACCGCGGCCGAGCGAGCGCCGTCGGGGCGGGGGAGACGCAGCGGCGGGCCCGAGCCGCGGGCCGCCGGGAGAGCGCGCCCACCACCTTCCCCACCCCCCTCGATGGGAGCGGGGGCGTCCCGGCCGCCGCAGCCGCCTGAGGAGGGAGAGCCGGGGGCCGCCACTTCGGAGTTGGGGCTGAGCCGTCCTCGGGGAGCGCGCGCCCAGACCGCTGCCGCCGCCGGCCGAGTACGTACCCCAGCCGACGTCTGCAGCGCCGGGGCCGCTGGGCGCGGGCCGGGTTCGCGCTCGTGCGGCCGCGAGCGAACTTGGGGCCGCGCAAGCGCCGGGGGGCGGCGTCCTCGAGAGCGGGCCCAGCGCGGCCGCCTCCGGAAGGAGAGGGCGGCCTCGGGCTCCAGTGGGCGACGCTGGGAGAAGCGGCGTGCAGAGGCGCGGGTGGGAGAGCGCGGCCCCGGCCCGGAGCGGCGCGGTTCCCCGCCGGGAAAGCGAGGCGGCCGCGTCTGCTCCTCTCACGGGCTGGGGTCGTCGCGGGCGCCCCCGGGAACCGTGAGGTGGTGTGCGTGGAGGGCGCGGGCGCTGGACCCGGAGCCTAAAGCCACCTTCGCTGGGGGCAGAGGCTTTGTTTACTTTATAAAAGTGGTGGCACTCACCATCTTGATTTCTTTCTGGGTTCCGAATGTAGTTTTCTTTTTAAAAAGCGGAAAGAGTTTTGCTTGGAAGTGGCTTTCAGAAACTTGGCATCGAGGTTCAGTAAAACCAGAGACTCATTGTGTCTCTAAGGCCGAGTGAGGAATTTGCAAACACATGTGGGACTTGGAAGCCCTGGGTGCAGAGGTGTGTGACCTTATCAGAGAGAAACGTTGAAGTACTATCAAATACTTGTTCTGTGCAATCTTGGGGTTCAGAAGATGTGAAACAATACCTCTAGAAAGTCTAAATGTTGCAAGATCTCGGGGAAAAGGAGAGTTGAGTTGGAACATGCATTTGTAGATTCCGCAGACAAGTTTTGCAGCAGGTGATCACGAGGAATCGTAGATTTGCATATATTTACCCCTCGCTCTCCGAGATTCGAGAGGCTTGGAAAAATTTGGAGTGGCCACAAATTTACAATTTCATCCGAAAGAGCCGGTTTGAAGTAACTTGTCACTACCAGTTGGTTTGCCAGTGACGTGTCCGCCAACTCTAAGGAGTGCAAAGATCAGAAGCGGAAAGGGAATTTCTCAGATCTTGTTTAAAAATATTTTGGCAGTTTTAATACATAATATCAGATTGCATAGGAACAGAGGAACCGAATATAAAATAGGTTATTCACATACGAAATGCTTAAACTGTTTTGTTAGAAGTGTACACGCAGTGAATTACCTTTTTAGATTCCACTTTGTGAATTTTTTTCCTTTGTATAACATATCCAATTATGATATTTACAACTTATCTATGGGTTTTAAGAAGAATTATTGGAGAGAAGATGAGTAGGATTTGCATTGTCTGTTTTGGGTGGAGTTTTATCTTCCTGAAGACCTGAAAGAACCGCTTTTAATCCAGTCTTAATCCAGTTTTAAGGGTGTCCTTTTTTCCTTCTCATTTGTATCGTGAGACATTTAATAGGGTTTTGCAGTAAGTTAGAAGATTATTTTGTCCTGATAGGTATTAACGTGCAAATAAGGATAGTGTTGGGAATTTGTAGATGGCTGGCAAGGTCAGCCTTCTTTATTCCTGTTTTGGATTTAGGTAGTAGAACATTAGGTCTTGAAAGAAAATAATTTCAGGGTATCTTTGGAAGGTTTCTTGTTTTAATTTTTTTATTTTCATCATCTTTTACTAAGATATATGCCATCCTGGTATTCGAAGTATTTTGTTTTTCTGGCTCTAATGGTCTCCTGTGTATGTGAATATATCAGTAGTAACAATAACAGTAAAAACATTGAGGCACTTCTGGTTTTTATTTCATCCTATTAATTTTGGGTGTAGTTCAAGTGACAAAAATCCCTAGGAATACTATAGCTGATACAAGGAAATTTAATGAGTTTATATGCCTAATAAATAAGTCCATATGTTTAATATTTTTTCATCTTATTTCAAAATCATTAACACAGTTGCATAATCCTAGCTAAAATAAATATTTTCCATGTTTATAACTAGTAAATAAAATCCACTACCCTATAGGAAAGTTGAAAGATTTTAATTCTCTTTGTTTTTACAGAATCACTTAAAGCATTAGATGTAGTATTTTCTTGAAATCACACTTTGAGAACATATTGGTTTATTATTAAGAATTTGGGGTATTTGCACTGCGGATGCTTTGAAAGAGGAAATTATAAAGTGAAGGAGACCTTTGAAGAATTTGTTGCATGGACCTTAAATTTTAAAGTAAAAAAAGGATGAAAACACAAATATATCAGATTTTTGTGTCTCTCGACTTAGACTCTGTCCTAAGACTTAAGTCTCATTTATTCCTTTATAACAACTCTGTAATAAGCCTATTCTTTTGTTGCTATTCATGTACATTCTTGGAAATGAAAGCTTTGTAAAATTTACCTCCAGACATGAAGTTACCTTCTGGACCCCCGCAGAACCATTGTATGTTTGTTACTTTTTGGAAGTGGCCATTTTATGAACAGTTTAAGATCCTATTAATGTATAATTATCATGTCTATATATATTTCATTGTGGAATTTATGAAATATATTACAGAATAAATACCCACTTGAGCATAAGGTTGCTACTTCCTTAGCTTTGGATTTATTTTTAATCTTGCCTACTTTCATTCTTTTGAGTAGTAGAAGGAAGAATAGTACGGTTATTATATTCAATGCAAATTTTCACTCTAATCTGACATGTTCAATAACTCATACAATAGTAGAATATACTCCTTAAACTTAATAATGGAACAAGTGGGAAATTTGAGAAGTTAATGCCGAGAAAAAAAGCATTAATCCTTATCATGTGAGAATTCTCGCAGCTTAAACATACCTTTAAGCTTTCAAATAGTTTGTCATTTCTCAATACATTGTATTTAGGGGTCTGCCTATTAATTTGCACGGCTTATTAATTTTTACAGAGAAACTTCTGAAAATGATAAAATTTATATATATTGCCTTCATACTATATACTCAGTGTTCTCAATGATTGTTGAATGATTGTTGATTGATTAAAGAATTTCCAGCTGTTACATGAAGTGCTACTTTTACCTATTGATATTAGTTAAATTAATGCATAGTTATTGTTTAATAGCCAAGTCTGATTTACTTTTTTCTAATTTTGATTAATACATATAAACTTACCCCTTTAATACTTTGATTAAATTTTAAGAGGAACCTCTAAAAACTTTTTTCCCCCCAGCTTTATTCAGAATTCAGGAAAGAATGGGGGAGAGCATTTTAAGTTTCCCAAATTGCCATTAATTCATTAGAAACTATATGTTTGATTCATAACTATGATGGTAATAAGATCCCAAATTATCTTAAGATGTATAGCTGCGGGGCTGTAGGTTTGCTCAGTGGTAGAGCATGTGATTAGCATGCTCGAAGCCCTGGGTTCAATCCTCAGCATCACCTAACTTCTCCACCTCCAAAAACTAAAACAACCCCAAAAAGCTACCTCTCTGCTTGCTTCCTAATACGTGTGACTAGACAAGTCTTTTGGAACTTGAAACTTACATAGGAGTTAGTGTCTAGGCCAACCCTACAATCTTAAGTAACCCATGAAATGTAACTAACTAGCTACATTGTCTGTTTAGCTTGAGTTCTGGGTTCTGGGACTAGATGTGAGAAGAATTCATTTCCTAGAGGCTCATCTTCTCATAAGCTAAATTCTGGCTTTTTATAAACCTTTTCAGTTTCAACCGTTTGTGTACCCGTTGCACCCTTTCCCCAGACCTCTGCACCTTCAAGCTAATCTCTCCTAAACTTGGCAATACTACAGGGACTTTAAGTGTAGTTCTTGTCCTCAAGTTTACAATTTCCTTTGTCCCCATTTCCCATCTCAGTCTTTCATTCCCTTAGTGTGTAGCAGATCTCATCAAGATGTTAAGAGGAGAACAGTCTGGTGGAACTAATTCACCTTAATCTGTGGATGACTCATGAGAGTTTAACCAAGGATTTTTACACCTTTTGTAAGTCTGTAAGAGGTTGCTAGTAACTCAGATAATTCACAGTAAAACTTTCAGACTGTGCTGGGGAGAAGGAATTTATAGTCTGCATAAAGAAGTAAGGCCTTCCTGGTATTTTGCATTTATTTGGTTTCTCCCCAGTCCTTGAAGAATCTCTCTTCCTTGGAATGCCATGTTGTTGTTGTTAGGTGCCCTCGTCGAGTTGGTATCCGACTCATAGCGACCCTCAGGGTTTTCAATGGCTGAGTGCTTCGGGATTGCCTTGGGAGTGGATTGCCAGGTCCTTCTCCCATTTTTGGGGTGCTGGGAATTGAACTCGGGGTCTCAGAGACTGCAGCGCAGCGCTCTACCCACTGAGCTAAATCCCAGCCCCTTTGGAATGCCATAGATTTCATTAAAGTGAATATACATACATACATGTTAAGTGTGTGTGTAGCAATGATTCATGTAACATGGAGGGGGAAATACATAAGAATAGAGATTATGAATTCATTTGAGTATAACTGTAAGATATTTGTTACTTGTGGAGAACGTATTTAACTTTAATTTTTAGGAACAGAGACAAAAAATAACTGGGATCTCCCATGACTGAACCTGAATTCTTAAAAATGCTGTTCTTGGAACTGAACTCACGCAAGATGTATTATTCTAACCATGAGTAGTTTCTGTACATGAGAGTGCATCCCTTTGATCTCTTGGGGAAAATAGCCATGTTATGAGAGTCTATCATACAGCCCTTTAAGAGAAAGTATTGAGGATGAGTATGAAAAGGATTGTAGGTAAAGTGATAGGGTGCCACGGAATGTGCCATTATTAGATTGGCATTTCATTGGAACAGCAGTTTACCCAGAAAGTGTCCCTTTTGAAATATGAAAGGAGGCTACTGATCAGATTCTGACTCAAGCTTTGAGTTTCATTAAACAGCAACCTTTACAGAGATGCTATTCTGCATAGAACACCTTGCTAGGAATAAAGATGAATAAAAGATTTAATGAGATGTAATTCCTATCCTCAGGGTGCTTATAACCTAACAGTAACTTGTTCTGCAGAACCAGGTTAAGTAATTTTTGTTTTGTGGCTCCTTATATACAACACAGCATAGCATTAAGTGCTTTAAGTGTCTACTTGGCTCCTCCTCAACTGATTCTGCATGAGGGCCACCTTTCCTCAGTATCTCTAGAATTAGGTCAGTGCTTGGCATATTGAAAATGGTGGAAAGAAATGGGGATGGGGAAGTGAAAGAAGGAAAGAAGAATTGTAGGGTTCAGAGAAGGCAAGAGGACACTTACAGCCAAAGGTTGTGCGGAGGCTTTATGGAAAAGGCTGTGGAGGTTGGAGGGAAGGAAGATGGTTAGCATAGGGTAAGGAAGCAGGAGGGCCATTTGAGGAATGCCCAGTGGATCAGTTTGGCAGGATGGGTGCATGTTAACAGACAGAGAAGGCTTGCAAGGTAAGTTTAGGTCTGGGGTTGCTCATAGGAGTAGTTGGATTGCTATCTCTAAGCAGTAGAAAAAGTTGCACAAATAGGTGAAGAGCCACCCCTATCATTTAGGTAGATAAAGTTGGCATTGAAATGTGGGATATATTGAAGGCTAGGAGACTATTTTCAAAATTGGGACAAGAAGCAATGAAAACCAATATTACGTGCTTTTGAGACAGGGAAAGGGTGAAGATGTGGCCTGAGAACATGTAGATTTGAGGAAGGAAGAAGAGAAAACAAAGATGGAATCCACACTTTTATTAATCTAGGAAACAGGAAAAGTAGTGGTGCAACTGAAAGGACTGAGGGAATTACAAAGAGTACATTTGGGAGTCTGGAAGATGAGAAGAAAATGAGATAAGTACTTGCTTTTGGACATATCAGACTCGAAGTTTTGATAATCACCAGATTACCAGATGAAATGCCAAATTATAATTAAGAAGAGTGATTTGGGCTGATGGTTTTTAGACTTGGCAGGTATAAGGATAACTTTTTAAATACAAAACTACAAATACTCATAATTTTAATTTTACCATTTTTATTGGGAATATATATAATCTCAAATTCAATTACACCTTTAAAGGAGTTTATATTTTATTAAATCACAGAAGTGTTTATGTTCCTTAGTTTGTAAATTAGATCTGTTAGAGGCAGCTTTTTCACTTTAGTAGCCTACGCTGTAAGCCACTATATATACTATTGCATTAGGACTCTTTATATTTACTTCAGAGAGGTGCGGGTAGAACCTTGCTTTTGACTTATTTGACCTTCATGTTAAAACATGAAAGGTTACAGATTTTGTGAAAACAGAAAATTTCATCTTATAAAAGTTTTAAATCAAATCAAGTTAATGTATGAAGTGGTGGGTGTTTAAATGATCACAGCAGTCTTTGGAAGGAAACTGAAACATTCTCTTAATGCAAAAACTTAGGGAGAAAACTGCTTTCCCAGCAGTGTGGGCCTTTAGAAAGTCTCCTGGGACTCTGAATAGTTTACTTATCTTTCATCTGTTATCTTGACTTTGGAAATATATACTTGGTCATATCATTCCTTATGGAAATATATTCATAACTACTTTTTACTATAACTGCTACTTACCAGTCCATGAGGGCTTTCTCTCAGGAAGTAGATGGTTTCATTCTTTTCTGGGTAAAGAGGAGAAAGGGTAAAACTTGAAAATAATTATTTTCTAAACTCATTTACTTGTCTCAGAAGGCTAAAATGTAAGTTTGGGGGTTCTTTCATTCTTCAGTTTCTCTTTTATGTTTGTTTACATGTATTTTTTTCTTAGTCATAAAATGACTAAAAAATTTTATTCTTGGATGGACTCAGTGACGCATGCCTGTAATCCCAACGATTTGGGAGGCGGAGGCAGGAGGATTGCAAATTCAAGACCAGAGGCAGTGTGTAATTTAGGGAGACCTTGTCTCAAAAAAAAGGGAGGTGGGGCTGAGGGTGCAGCTCAGTGGTACAACACTTGCAAAGCATGTAAACCAGTCACCCTGGGCTTAACCCACAGTACCACAAAAGAAAAAAAAAATCTGTTCTTATTTCCTCTGTCCCATAATCTGAGGATTAAAAATAGTGAATTAGTTCATCACTCTGTACATATATATTCACAAGTATTTATTTTTCTTGAAATTTAGTTGAAATCATATGGAGCAATTGCATTAGGTGTATGATTAGAAAGTAAGTTTCCTTTCATTCAGACTCTCTCCAGAAGTCCTCCTAGTTGGTGTAGTGTAGTTTAGTACAGACTTAAACTTGGATCTGTAACTCCCAAGGGCTTTGTCTGAGAGGGCTAGTGTCCAACTAGGTGGTAAGACTCCCTGGACTGAGGGGACAAGTCATCCTTATTTAGGTGATTTGGAAGATAAAAGAATGTTTTTATCCAGAGGACTGAGGAGATGTGAACAGGAAGGTTGACAGGAGGAACCTAGATCACAGAACCTGTAGCATTGTGTTGCCTGGAAGATATACTAAATAATGATCTTATGCACTTGGCCTCTTTTGCCAAATCCTGAGAGTTTCTGGAACTGCACCCCAGGGACCTAGGAAACTGTAGTTTTCAAAAGCACCCCAAGTGACTTCCTGGGTATTAGCAGAAGCTACTGAACACTAATTAAATCTTTTTTTGTGTCTGTTGGAAAGTTATCAGGTGGTGCCTATACTGGCCCATACCAAAAAAGAACCATAAAGTTTGGGAAGGTCACTAGTTGATCAAGACAGATTGTGGGTGATACAAAGTTTCCAGGAGATGGGGCTTCTGAGTATTTAGTCCTTGGATTGATTGGGAAACCTATTCTCCTTGATTGGGGTAACTGACCTTAGAATTTTGTATAGCAGTCTAGCTGGTGATGTTTGAAACAAGTCCCAGATTTGGTGACTTTCTGGTTTTCAGGGGTGTTCCTAATATTCCTCTGCTTGCATTATCTCCTAATTAACTATGGCTCCATGCCACTTGTGCTGAGAATGAGTTTTTCATTTTCCTCTGATGCATGTGTTTTGGCCTTCTGTAATTTTCTCCATGGAGGGCTACAGGGTCCTTTTAAGGGTGCATTGATTGCAACAAGTTTGTTTCTCTTAAATGGAAGTACTTGGACATCTCTTCTTTGTATGTGGGAGGTCTCCAAGCAATTGAACAGATTTTAAAGGCTGCCAAGAGGTCAAGAAGTACTTTGCTTCGTCTTGTTCTGTCTCTTTAAAAACAGACTTCTCTTTCTTGCTTGGACTCTGTTGCTTCTGTGGCTCTGCCTAGGGGTCTTTCCTTATGTTTTGGAGGGCTCACTCACCCTTTGGTTTTACCTGCTTCTCTATTCCTGACACATACTCAATCTTGCATCTGTTATTTTGCATGTAGGGTAGATCTGTGTAAGTGTTCTAACCTGTGCCTTTTCAGGTACCATCTGTTTAAAATGGAATCCCATTATTCTGATTTTTCTATATCCTCGATGCCTGTCATAATTTTAAACTCTTAAACATGTAATCCTACAGTCAGCCACCTATAACTCTTCTCTTTCTGAAACTATAGAAAGTGTTAATAAATAATAATTGTATCTTCCTCTTTTTTTACTTAATACCTAAATGGTCACAAGCCTTATCACTTGTTTGAGTTTTTGCTGCCTTTTTTTTTCTTGGTTCATAGATATACCACCTTCTATTGTCTTATCTCAAATTCATACTGAAATCTATCTTCTTTCACCTGCTAGACTAATTTTGTTAATTTTTCTTTATAAAATAGGAGTGATTATACCTACATCTGAGAGGCTATTGTGAGGATTACGCATAATGTGATG
>VMDO01037587.1:0-14205 GCA_007922755.1 Pedetes capensis | reverse complement strand
CTACAGGGCAGTGGCAGCAAAAAACCGTATGGTACCAGCACAAAAATAGGCCTGAAGACCAGTGGAACAAATAGAAGATCCACAGATAACACACCTATATCCACCTTATTTTAAACAAAGGAGCAAAGCAAGTAAATTGGGAAAAGGATAGCCCTTTCAATAAATGGTGCTAGGAAACACAGATATCCACTTGCAGAAACCTGAAAACTGACCCACATCTCTCAATATGCATGAGAGTTAACTCAAAATGGATAAAAGACCTCAATATAAAAAAGAAACTTTAAAATTAATAGAAGATAGGATAGGCAATATGCTCCAATATATAGGCATAGGAAAATATTTCCTTAACGGACTCCAATTGCTCAAGAAATTGTGAGAAGAACAGATACATGGGATTACATGAAATTAAAAAGCTTCTGTACAGCAAAGGAAACAATCAACAGTATCAAGGAAATCCCCACTGAATGGGAAAAAGTCTTCACATCCTATATATCAGACAAAGATCTACTTACCAGAATTTATAAAGAACTCAAGAAAAAAAATACTCAGGAAAACAAATAATCCAATACACAAATGGGCAAAGGAACTGAACAGACAGTTCTCAAACGAAGAGGGCTGTAAAGCCATGAAACACATGAAAAAATGCTCAATAGCCCAGCCATTAGGGAAATGCAAATTAAAACAACTCTGAGATTTCACCTTGCACCAGTAAGAGTGGCCAAGATCAATAAAACAAGTAACAAATGCTGGCAAGGTTGAGGAGAAAAGGGAACCCTCTTACACTGCTGGTGGAGTTATAAATTAGTCCAACCACTTTGAAAATCAACATGGAGGTATCTTAAAAAACTAAAAATAGATCTACCATATGACCCAGGTATAACACTATTTGGAATTTACCCAAAGAGAGATGAGTCATCATACCACAGAGACAACTGCACCTCCATGTTCAATGCAGCACTTTTCACAATAGCAAGGATATGGAATCAACCAAAGTGCTCATCAGCAGAAGAATGGATAAAAAAACCTATGGCATGTATACACAATGGAATACTACTCAGCAATCAAAAAAATGAAATAATGCCATTTGCAGCAAAATGGATGGAATTGGAGAAAATTATTTTAAGTGAATGAACACAAGCCCCAAAAGAGAAATGCCACATGTTCTTACTCATATGTGGGAGCTTAATCAAAACTAAAAGAAGGAAAAAAATCCTATACGGAACTCGGAACATAATAAAAAGGTAAAGTCAGCTTAGCGGAGAAGGGACAATTTAGGGAGCATAAAAGAAAGAGGGCAGGACATAGCAAAAGAAAGAAATCCTGGGAGAAGAAAGAAGGGAGAGGAGGAACAAGGAATAAAGAGTGAGAGAGAGGGTGGCCTCAAAGTAAATAGCCCAACTTTAATAGTTTGGGAACTAATTATAATAATACCAAAATTACCAAAGAATGGTAATAATACAAATGGCTGGAAAATTCATCTAATATTATTAACAATGCCAAAAGATAGATCACTAGAGAAAAAGTTTCGACCTTAAACATAATTGGGATCCAAGGATATATAGACAAATATTCCCACAAAAAGACATGCAAGTAGAAGAGAGGCCTCCCCCTGGGGGGAGGAAGTGCACAAGAGGGTAAGAGGGAACTTATCTGTGTAATGTACAATGAAATGCATATATGGAAATGTCACAATGAAATGCATGTCAGAATGAAACACATTAAGTTGTACATTAAAAGTTTCCAGTAAGAAAGAAAAATATCCCATCCACTCTCTCCTTCTCCTATAGTAAAACAAATATAATTTTACTTTAATTGCTTGTCAAGGCATCTGATCTTTGCCTTAGAATGTGCATTCTGTGAGGTTGGGAACTGTTATTTCAATACATAAGGTCTAATAAAAATATAGCCTGCAGCCATAGCCCTGTGGAATCCGATCCCGTCAGATCTCGGAAGCTAAGCAGGGCCGGGGCTGGTTAGTACCTGGATGGGAGACCGCCTGGAACACCAGGTGCTGCAGGCTTGGGAGAAGGACCTGGCAACCCGCTCCCACAAAATCAATCTGCCATTGAAAACCCTATGAACAGCAGAGAAGCACTGACAATAGTGCTTCCCCTGTTGTATAGAGGGTCGCTATGAGTCGGATACCGACTTGACGGCACCTAACAACAACAACAACAAATAAAAATATGATGAATATTTAAATTTTTAAAAAATTTATTATAGTAAAAGAAGTTTACCATTAATCCTCCTCAAAATACTCCCCCTAGCTTCAAACACACTTTTCCCTTCATTGTTACTACCTTCTGAAGCAGTTCTGGGAGTCCTCTTTCATGAAAGTTTTTAGTTGCACTATCACAGTTACCTTGATGCCCTGAATTGATTCAAAACATTTAACTTTCATGGTCATTTGACTTTGGGGAAAAGCCAGAAGTCATGCAATGCAAGTTCCATTGAGTAAGTTGGATAATGACATATTACAATGTTTTTATTTGACAGAAATTGACATATCAGAAATGATGTATGACACAGAGCATTGTCATGATACAAGATGAAACTAAAGATACAGAAGAGGACTTCCCAAACTACGCTGGAGGAAGCAAGAATGATGGGACAAGTGTGTTCAAAGCCAGAGGTAATATTCTGAGGGGAATTAATGGCAGTGTGTTTTTTACTGTGATAAAAATTTTAAATTTAAACATTCACTGTACTTTTGTTTACATCTCATATTTCCAACTCCTGGTTTAATGAATTTAAAATAATTAGTGTTCCATGGCTATTTAGTTAGGGAGTAGAGTTATATGTTGTTATGAGGGTGATTTCAAATTAGCTATACATTTAAGTCAAGAAGTTTGTAATGGCACCAGAACAAGGCATAAAATAGAAAGAAGGTATAAATATAGTTGGGGCTGGGATTTAGCTCAGTGGGTAGAGTGCTGCGCTGCAGTCTCTGAGGTCCCGAGTTCAATTCCCAGCACCACAAAAATGGGAGAAGGGCCTGGCAATCCACTCCCAAGGCAATCCCGAAACAGTCAGCCATTGAAAACCCTATGAGGGTCGCTATGAGTCGGATACCGACTCGACGGCACCTAACAACAACAACAACATAAATATAGTTAAGGGTAGTTTGTTTTTAAATTGTAACTTGGACATGTAAAAAATATACTAAGATGAGAAAATGCTAACATGCTCTCCACCATGTATTTATCACTCAGCTTCAACATCTGTCTAAACATTTTTTGTTTATTCTTCTAAGTAAAATTGCTAAGTACCAAGGTCAATTGCCTATATAATTTTCTAGACACAACTGTTATGATCTTAAAATAAAATGTCCCCCAAAGGACATGTGTTTGAACACTAGATTAACAGCAGTTGGTGCTGTTTTAGGAGCCTTGGAACACTGGGATGTGCTAACTAGTTGGCAGGAAGTGGGTCACTGGGGGTGGATTCTAAGGTTTTTCCTGGGCCTCCAGTGCCAGCAGCTCTGTGGCTCAGGCCCTCTTCTAGGCGGGCCTGCTACCTGCTCTACTGTCAGGCTTCTCCACCACCATGGACCAAACTCCTCTGAAATATTAGTCAAAAATAAAATTTTCTTCCTTTATGTTGTTCTCTCAGGTATTTTTTTAACAGCAACACACTAATTAACAACACTACTAACTTCGCTTCTGTAATGGTTGTTATATTTTGCTTTCCCACTTGCAGCATAGGAGTGTTTCATAGCCTTGTGAAGAGAGTATGTTGGGAAATATTGATTTTTTTTGCCAGTATACTACATGAGAGATGATACTTAACTGTAGTTCTACGTTTAAAACAAGAACTCTTAAAATTCTAATGATTTCTTACAAAAATTGAAAATAATCCTAAAATTCCTGTGGCACCAACAAAGATGCTGAGTGGTCAAAGCAACTGTGAACATTGACAGAATAGAGCCAGAAACATGACATTACTTTATGTAAAACTGTACTGCACAGCTGTGGCATCCAACATGCCATGGTACTGGCATAAAACCAGACCTATAGACCAAGAGAGAGAATAGAAAACCCAGAAACAAATCTATAGATTTATTGTCAATTTATATTCTATAAAAGTGACAAGAACATTTTTTCCTTTTCAATAAACAAAACTGTATACCCACATGCAATAGTATAAAACTAGACCATTATATCACCCCATATCCCAAAATTAACCCAAATATAAGATGTGAAACTATAAAACAACTACATGAAGGCATCAAGGAAAAGTTCCATGATATTAGTCTGAACAATATTTTTTATGTGACCCCAAAAGCACAGGCAAAAAGAACCAAAATAAATAAATGAAATTACATAAACCTAAAAAGCTTGTAGACTGACAAAGAAATAATCAACAGAATGAAAAACATACCTACAGAATGTGAGAAAATATTTGCAACCGTACTTCTGATATGGGGTTAATATTTAAAGTATAAAAGAGATTCAAATAACTGAATAGCAAGAAAACAAATAACCCCGTTAAAAAATGGGCAAAGAACCTGAACAGACATTTCTCTAAAGAATACATATAAATGCTCATCAAGTATATAAGAAAAATTCTAAATGTCACTAATCACAGAGATGCAATGAAATATTACTTCATATCTATTAGAATGACTGTTATAAAAAAGATAAAAAATGGCAAGTGCTACCAAGGGCATGGAGAAAAGAGATCTCTTGTATTCTTTTGGTGGGAATATAAATTAGTACACTCATTATGGAAAACAGTAAAGATAGATCTGGGTGCTATGGAACATGCCTAGAATCCCAGAGACTCAGGTAGGAGGATAGGGAGTTCCAGGCCAAAGGCAGTCTATGTAATTTAGTGAGAGCCAATACCAAAATAAAAAATAAAAAAGTGGCTAGGAGTATAGATCAGTGGTAGGTCATTTGCCATGTGCGAGATCATGAGTTCAACCCCTAGTTGTGAAAGATCATGAGTTCAACCCCTAGTACAGCCAAAAACAAATTGATAAAATAACTCTTATAATAAACAATCCAAATATTGCGTATGTGTGCATCAAAGGAATTGAAATTGGTATGTTGATGAGATAAATGAACTGTCCATTGCATTATTGTTCACAACAACCGAGAAGTGGAATTGAACAAAGTGTCCAAAACTGGATGAATGCATAAAGAAAATGTATTATATATACACAAGGGAATACTATTCAATCTTTAAAAAGAGGACAGTTTTGTTATTTGCACCAACATGGATGAACCCGGAAGCTGGCCTGAGCATCCCGAGGACTGGGATTATAGTCATGCCTAAAAATGCCCAGTTTGAACGTGAATTTTTTTTTTTTATGCAGTACTGGGAGTTGAGCTGGACCACTGAGCTGCACCCCCAGCCAATTTTTTTTTTACTTTTTTTTTGAGACAGGGTCTTGCTAAGTTATGCAGACTGCCTCTGGTCTTGAACTTTCGATCCTCCTGTCTCTGCCTCCCCAACTGCGGGGATTACAGGCATGTGCCACTGTGGCTGGCCTGAACTTGAATTTTTTAAGAGAGATTTTAGGTGTTTTCACTACAGCAAATTGATAAGTATATAAGGTAATGCACACTATAAAGAGCTTGATTCAGCCATTCTATAACATGTATATGTCAAAATATCATGTTATACAACACAAACATACAATTTTTACTTACCAGTTAAAACAAAAGGAGGTCTTAAAATGAAGAAAAATAAGTAATCTGGTAGGATTACTACTTAAACGAAGGTATGGTTGCTGGAGAAAAAAGAGGAAGAGAGAATGAGACATTGGGAGAAAGAAATGAACAAAATGAAAACAAGGACTCTACATTTAATTATTGGAGATTAGAAATGTGATTATAAATCTATATGTTAAGGAGATTAAATAACTAAATAGTGTTATGTAAAAGGAAGAGACTAAAGATTTATCTCCACAACTTATAAGATTTCTTAAGAAAGCTAAGGGTGATAAATTTGCTTAAGAAGAAGAAGATGAAGTTGCCTATAACTATGGAATATATTGACAAAAAGTCAAAGGTCTAATCCTGTAAAACTCACAAAACACATTAAAGTTTATTTAAAAATTCTTCTATACTATTAAGGAACAGATAATTATGGGACATAGAAATGTTTTTCTTAGCACTCCCACTAATTTTATCAGTCTATCATTATTTTGTGGCTAGAGTTTAGCTCAGTTGGTAGAGCGCTGTTCTGCACTTTCTAAGGACTTGGGTTCGATTCCCAGCACTGCAAAAATGGGAGAAGGATGTGGTAGTCCACTGCTGAAAACAACCCCAAAACAATCAACCATTGAAACCCTTATGAGGTTGGACCCAACTTGACAGCACCTAACAACAATAACAACAACATTGTCTTACCACTCAAACTGGTAGTAAATAGATTCTTGTTTTTGTTAGATGCCGTTGAGTCGGTATCCGACATAGAACAGGCGAAACACTATTGTCAGTGCTTCTATATTGTTCATAGGGTTTTCAATGGCATATTGATTATTGGGAGCGAGTTGCCAGGTCCTTCTCCCTAGCCTGCAGTATCTGATGTTCCCAGGCGCCTCCCATCCTGGTACTAACCAGGCCTGACCCTGCTTAGCTTCTGAGATCTGACAGGATCGGATGCCACAGGGCTATGGCTGCAGGCAGTAAATAGATAGCATAACTTAAATATAGTTATTAGTTGCCCTCTAGTCAGGTCGACTCATAGCAACCCTGTGTACAACAGATCTAAACACTCTCTGACACTGTGCAATGCACACAATGCATTTTTTATACTGTAGGTTAATTTCACTTTAAATTTATCTGCAAAAATTCTAAATAAAAACTAGCATATAACACTCATATTATGATATCTCTTATAATAGAGGAAAATGTTAGGCTGAGTTTATGCTAAGAATGTAAATATGTTTGCACTGGATTTTTTGTTAATGATATTTAAAATTTAAGAATAAAAGAGGAATTCATTATGCATTGCCACTGCATGGGATCAGACACTCTTTGCTGAGTTTTTTCATTTTTCCTATGTAAGTGAGGAATATTAGTAGATTCCGTTCAATCTTTATGAAGTGTTTCAGAAATCTCTGCATGAAAAAACTCCCTAGATCTATTGGAAACATAGTGCATGTAATTGGTAATGGGTAACACATAGGGGAAGGGCTCTGGGAGTTGAGAGAAGTCTGATAATGGTTTAGCTTTCTGGACTTTACCCATTCTCCCTGTTGAACAAACCAGCAAATATGTAATGCCAAGGAATCTCCATGGGACATTTATCCTCCCATGATCCCTGTTCAAATCCTAATTCTAAATAAATGGAACAATGATAAAATGCAAGAGGGTGAAATAGAGTACTGAGAAGAATAGGTTTTCTAAGTCAGTATTTACTATAGTTGTGATACCCCAGTTCAAAGGCATGCATATATCTGTTGCATCACTCTCAAAAGAACATTTGATTTGAACGACGGCAAACTTGTTTTGACTTTCTCAAAATCCAATATCTGTACATAATTGAATCAGGTAAGTTTCTTTTGTGTCAGGCACTCATTTGATCCATTTGTTTGAAATTTTCACTTTGGAAAAAGGTAGTAAGATCTTTAATTAGAGCAAAAAACTTGACCCAATGGATTGCAATATTTTCAAATTAATTTGACTGATTCACAAAGTATTTAAATTCATGTTAATATGGGGCTTGAGATTTGACTTTGGGCATGATACAAAATGATTTAAGGATCAATTTATATAATGTTTCAACTGCTTTTTCTATTTCCTTGTTCTAAAATTTTTCTTCTGAAATACTGAAGAGGAAAATTTACAAAAGCACCATATTAACAACATTTTATATTTATCTTAGTTTATTTCTACCCAGTTTAACATCTAGACAAAAATAGCATTGAGTAGAGTGATAAAATATCACTCTGTGAAAATTTCAGACATTTTTTCTTCCATCCCCATACCACATTAATTTTTCATTCATTTTCACTAAGAGGCAATTGCCATTTCATAGATGATTGACCAAGTTAAATGATATATCAAGGACAGTTTTTACCAATTTTTTTAAGCTCATAGATACTACTTTTGGCTGAAAATTTAATGGAAAATAAGCAAATCAAAACTACATTGAGACTCCATCTCAACCCAGTCAGAAAGCTATGATGAAAACAAGATACTAATGTTCCTCAAGATGCTGGTGGGAATATGAATTATTCCAGGCACTAGGAAATCAGTAGTATGAAGGTTCCTCAAAAAATTAAAATAGAACTACTATATGCCCCAATTGTACCACTTCTGGGTATATACTCAAAAGATTCAAGGTTATCTTAGTATAGAGATATCTGCACTCTCATGTTTATCCCAGAACAACTCACAATACTCAAGTTATTTAATCAGCCTCAGTGCCCACCAGTAGATGAATGGACAAAGAAAATGTGGTGCATAATATCATAGGTTTTTATTCAGTGATAAAGATGAATGATAATATGTCAGTGGGTGGAACTGGTGGATCATTTTATTAAGTGAAGTAAGATTCACAAAAAATAAGTATGACATGTTTTGTCTATTTTGTGAAATCTGGGGAGATGGGGAGAGGAGTAGGACATGAAAGTAAAAGGGGTGCTATAAGGGATGTGTAAGGGGAAAGGGAGAGTGAGTAAGGGGATCAGAAGGGGTAACAGAGGGGGTAAATATGACCAAAGTACATTATCTGCATGTATGGAATTTGTCATAATGACACCCATTGCTTTGAACAAATTAATACACACTCATAAAACTGTCAGAAAGAACCAGATGTGTTTGATGAAAACTTGAAGATTCTTTTCTTTGTAGTTGCCATGAGTCTTACACAAATACATTATAACAATCTATTTTAAGCTCATAACTTTGACTCCATGCAAATAATCTACACTTTAACTTTTCCTCTTTCTAAAATTTGTTATAACTATACCTCATATCCTCTGTATTCCTTAACATATTGTTGTAGCTACAGTTATCTTACTATGTTTGTCTCTTAAACTTAATGCTAGAATTAAAGGCATGATTAGAGTGTTTTGAATATCATTATATTCTTATCTGTTCAATGAGTTTTATATATTTATGTGTTTTTATGTTGATATCATATTTTTATTTCAACTTTTAGCATTTATGTATGGCAGGTCTAATGATGAACTTCCTCAGTTTTATTTGTCTGGGAATATTCTTCATTCTTTCGTTTCTGAAGAAGAGTGTTGTCAGATACAGTAATCTTGGTTGCCTTTTTTCCCTCCAGCCTATTGAATACACCATCTTGCTGTCTCCTGGTATACAAGGTTTCTAAAGCAAAATCAGTGTTATGAGTGCCCTTGTACATGGTATGACTTTCAGTAGAGTATTATATTGGCGTGTTGAGAGAAGATATTCTTGCTTGGTTTTTTGTCTTAAAGGGGAATCATGCAACCTTCTGCCATTACATATGAAAGAGTTATAGGCTTTGCAGATTCCTTACAAGAAGTGAAGGGATATCCCTTCTATTCCTAGCTTTCTGAGAGTATCCATCATGAATGGGTATTGAATTTTGCCAAGTATCACATTTTCCTTTCTCTGTTTATCTGTCTCCCTTCTTACTTCCTCACACTTCCCACACCTACTGAGACAATCATACAGTTTTCCTCTTGTTGACTATTAATATAGCATATTACATTGATATAGAAGCACATTTGTACCCCTCTAACAAACCATACTTCATTACTCTGAATCACTAATTTTATGTATTACTGGATCATTTGCTATGTAATGTTTGTGAGGAGTAATGCTATGTACTTTTCTTTCTTCTAATGTATTTATCTTATTTTTGTGTTAATGTAATATTGGCTTCAAAGAATGAGTTGGGGTATTTGCCATCTTTTATTTTCTGGAAATTTATATAGAATTAATATTATCTCTCCCTTAAATTCATCAGCTAGAATTCCCCAATGAAATTATCTTGGAGGGGAATTTTTGTACTTGGAGTATTTTCAAATACAAGTTCAAATTCTTTATTAGATATTGGACTATTTAGATGCCTGCATGCCTTTGAGTAATCTTTGGGAGTTTTATCTTTTAAATGTTTTAAATTTTATCTAAGTAGTCAAATTTATTGGCATAGTTATTTATCACAGAGATCCCCAACCCCCAGGCTGCAGAACAGTACCAGTGTGAGTGTTGGATGGGCTAGTGAAGCTTCATCTCTATTTGCACAATAAATATAATATATTTGAATCATCCTGAAACCACCCCCCTACCTCCACCCATGTGGACAAATTGTCTTTCATGGAATTAGTTCTTGATGCCAAAAAGTTTGGGTACCACTAATTTATTACATTCACTAATTATATTTTAAGTATCATGGGTCAGTAGTGATGTCTTCTTTTTTGTTCTTGGTTTGGTAATTAATATTATTTCTTCCTTTTCCCATTTGGTCAGTGGAAGAACAGATTAATCAGTTTACTGACCCTTTCAAAAAAACACCCCTTGGTTATTACATTGATTTTCTTTACAGTTTTCTTTTTTCATTTCATTAATTTCTTCACTTTCACCTTTTCTTCTCTTCATTTGGGTTTAAAGTACCTTTTTCACATCTTTCTTTTACTTTATATAATTTGAGAATGTGGTTGTTTAAATGATATATGATAAAAACTTCTTTTCTTTCATTTGTTGTTTTACTTACATTCTTATGTTTATTGCACATATTTCTATCTGGAGCCAGATTATGTGTGATATTCTCACCAAGTTTCTTTTATTTCAACTTTTTCTTATAGTGATGATTTAAATTTATTAATAATTTCTTTATGGGGCTGGGATTTAGCTCAGTTGGTAGAGCGCTGCGCTGCAGTCTCTGAGGTCCTGAGTTCAATTCCCAGCACCGCAAAAATGGGAGAAGGACCTGGCAATCCACTCCCAAGGCAATCCTGAAACAGTCTGCCATTGAAAACCCTATGAGGGTCACTATGAGTCGAATACCGACTCGGCAGCACCTAACAATAATTTCTTTGATGTAAATATAGGCTTCTACATTCTTTAAGATCTATGAATAACTGATCAGTAATTCTAGTAATCCTATGTTGAATATCCCCCCACACACCAATTTGTGAGAACTTTTACTTTTGTTAAACTCTGACGTGTTCTAAAACTCTATTATCGGATTATTTTGGTGTTCCACTAATTGATATGTCTGCTCTTGTGCCAATTTAACACTAGTTCAAAGTAGCCTTATAGTAGTCTTCAAACATGACAAGACTGTTCTACCATAATTATTATTTTTGAGAAAACATCATCTATTTATTTGTCTAAGTGCATTTAAAAATGCAAATATGACTTAGAAAACTTCATATGTTTAAGTTTGGTTTACATAACTTCCTGAAACTATTTTTTTAGCTTTGATTTTAATTAATATTCATTTTCAATCCTTATTGAAGTCTTCTTTTGTTTTACATGAATTATTTAATTTTGTGCAGATTTATTTTTACAGTATGAATCTTTGCTTTGTAAAATTATTCATTCACTTACTTACGAGAGGTAAACTGAACATTCCTTTTAGTAAAACTTACATTATCTTAAGAAATTAAACATAAAGAAATATATGTTTAATTAAAAAGAACATACCAAAGATATTAGCTCATGTATAAGGCTTCATAGTTTGGTATTAGAAAAAAATCACCAGTTAAATTAAATAAATTTTGTAGAATGATTTCAGAAGTACATTCAAAAATCTCATTCCTTACCTTCCTCAGATCTTAACTTAAGTAGTAGCTGTAACTATACATTTCATTTTCTTTAGTTAAAGCATCCTTCTCAACTATTGCCTTCCAACATTGACTTCTTCAAATTTCAGTTCTGGAAATTCATTTAATATAGTACTTTTTCCACAGCCACTACCATTTCAAAGATTATGTTTAAAAATGAAGGTTTTGTTTGAATTTATTAGGTAAATACGCTTGTTGTCCTGTGGGGACTTGTGTGTTGCTGTGATGCTGAAAGCTATAATACTGGTATTTCAGATACCAGCAGGGTCATCGTTGGTGGATGACTCAGGTTTCAGCTGAGCTTCCAGACTAAAACAGACTAAGGAGGAAAATCTGGCAGCCAACTCTCAAAACAATTGTTGTTATTGTTATTGTTAGGTGCCATTATAGGGTTTTTAGTAGTTGATTTTTTCTGGATTGCTTTGGCAGTGGATTGCTACATCCTTCTCTCATTTTTTGGTGGTGTTGGGTGATCAAACCTGGGTCCTCAGAGAGTGTGGAACAGCACTTTACCAACTGATATAAACCCCAGCCCCTATCCCAAAACATGTATGGAGCCATTGAAATCCCTATAAATGAATGAGCCATTGAAATCCCTATAAACAGCAGAGAAACACTGCCATAGTGCTAGACATGGCACAGTGTCCATGAGTGTTTTGTTCTGTTCTACATAGAGTCTCTGTGAGTTGGACCCAACTGGACAGCACCTAACAACAACCAGCCTCTTGTTAAACTTTTTGAAATAATGAATATACTTGATTATACAGAAAATTTTTAGGTGAGACAATAAAGGCAGAAACCATTTGAGAGAAAATCCTCATTTATTTAACTATTTTAAGTAATTTTCTTTAAAAATATAAGTGACATTAAAAGGAAGAATAAGTTAAGACATTTGTGAAATACTTGTAAAAATTCCTTAATGTGTAAAATACCTTCATAAATATATTTGCACAGACGAAGATCTTAGTGGAAAAATGAAAAACATGGGAAGGCAATTGAGGAATCAAAAAATATATAAACAACCAATTCATATATGGGCAAATGGTCATGTTCACTATCTAAGTGCATTAAAACATCAACAACATGCACTTTCATGTGACAGATTGATAAAAAGTATAATATACAGTCTTATCAAAAAACGGTATTGTAACAAATGAGAATTCTCAAATATCACTTCAGTGAGATAAAATAAAGGAAAATTTATTATATGTTAATAATGTTGTTGTTATAATTAGGTGCAGTCATGTCAGGTCCACCTCATAGTGACCCTATGTACAACAGATGAAACACTTCCCAACACTGTGCCACGTCCGACATTATTGTCAGAGCTTCTCTCCTATTCATAGGGTTTTCAATGGCTGATTGTTTTGGGAGTGGGTTGCCAGGACCTTCTCCCAAGTCTACTTCACCTGGTGTTCCCAGGTGGTCTCCCATTCAAGGACAAACAAGGCCAACCCTCCTTAGCTTCTGAGATCAGGCAGGATGCGATGCCAGGGTACTATGGCTGCAGACATATGTTAATAATAAGGAAAATTTAAAACACTGATATAATAAAATAATACAAATACCTTAAAAAACTGGTATGAAAGTATGAAATTGGCATAGGAAATATTTATGAAATGTTTTAAAATAATATGCAGTGTATATACAGTGATAATATATGCTAATATTAAAATTTGTGTTCTCATTAAGTATATATTTTTTTCAGTATGGAGAATTGAGCTCCTGCCCTTGCACTTGGTAGACATATGTTCTGTCACTGAGTGCTGGCATCTCCAACCCTTTTTTTATTTTTCAATTTTGAGTCATTGTCTCACTAAGTTTTATAGGCTCTCTGGTTGGAGATGAGTCATTATGCATTTATAAAGCATAAATTAGGAACTAATTTAAAATGTGGAAATGTGATACTACTAGCTGAAATATTAAAATTCTTTAATGTAAATGTTGTTGTTAGGGCCCATCAAGTTGGGTCCAACTCATAGTGACCCTATGGTCAACAGATGAAATACTTACTGACACTGTGTCATGTCTGGCACTATGTCAGTGCTTCTCTGCTATTGATAGGGTTTTCAATGGATTGTTTTTTGGGAGTGGGCTGCCAAGTCCTTCTCCCAATCATACAACACCTGGTGTTTCCAGGCAGTCTCTCATCCAAGTACTAACCAGGACTGACCCTGATTATCTTCTGAGATCTGATGGGATCAGAGCCAGGGGGCTATAGCTGTAGATAACTTCATGTAAATAGATCTCATTATAGTGTACGAAATTGTTGGGGATTTTTTAAAATAATATTTTCCAGCTAGGGTCCCTCATGACAGCTTGAGGGGCTGACCCCTAGCTGACCCCAGGGCTCATCCCACTCACTCAAAACAGCCCCTCCCATCGAGTGAGCAAAGATGGCCCCCGGCCAGCTTGACCAGCCTCAACCACCATAATTTTGATTGGCTCCCCTCACCACTGTGCAG
>VMDO01037586.1:0-14211 GCA_007922755.1 Pedetes capensis | reverse complement strand
CACATTATGATGTACATTAAAAATTTCTAAAAAAAAAAAAAAACAAACATATGAGGGTTGCTCTGAGGGGGACCCAACTTGATGGCACCTAATAAGAACAGTTATTGATTAAGTGGATTTTAATATTACTTTTGAGTCCCTGTTACAACTTCAACAAACATGTTTTAGCAAATTGCTTTTAAACTCTGGAATTAACCTTTCATCTGTACTTGCCTAATGTTGTTACTAATTTTTTAGTGGTCTAATCCAGTTGCAAATATGTCATTTTCTATTCCTAGGCCTTATGATAGTAAGAACTAATAAAGTATTGTGCTATGCTTCCAAAGGTGAGTAAATGCTACACAAATATCTAGTTCTAAGAGTAAGGATATATCCATAACTATATTATTCAGGGGCTGGGATTTAGCTCAGTTGGTAGAGCGCTGCGCTGCAGTCTCTGAGGTCCCGAGTTCAATTCCCAGCACCACAAAAATGGGAGAAGGACCTGGCAATCCACTCCCAAGGCAGTCCCGAAACAATCTGCCATTGAAAACCCTATGAGGGTCGCTATGAGTCAGATACTGACTTGACGGCACCTAACAACAACAATATTACTCAGAGCAAGAGGCAATTACTACAACTAAAATTCTACAAATAGTTCTTCCTCAAAATTAACTCTCCTTTTTGCTTTTTCAAAGTACTAAATTTAGTCCCCAGTCAGCCATCGAAAACCCTATATGAGGGTTGCTATGAGTCAGACCTGACTTGACAACACCTAACAGCAAAAAATTTAGTCCATAATACGTCATTTCTGACAACTGAAGTTGTGATGAGTATGATGCTATCTTTATTGACTGGCAAGAAAATATATGAAATTTTCTGGAAACCATTGACTATCAGTAACATATAGTGACAGATCTTCCCCTTTAAAATGGCAATGCTGTGTGTGCTGGTTATTCTATTTCCTGAATGATCATTCCTATGAAATGTTGTCTTTTGTCTAATATTATAAAGTTTTGATCACTCTATTGACAACAGAGGGCTGGGACTTAGCTCAGTTGGAGAGCACTGCACTGCAGCCTCTGAGGCCCCGAGTTCAATTCCCAGCACCACAAAAATGGGAGAAGGGCCTGGCAATCCACTCCCAAGGCAATCCCGAAACAGTCAGCCACTAAAAACCCTATGAGGGTCGCTATGAGTTGGATACCGACTTGACGGCACCTAACAACAACAACAACCTTGACAACAGATTCTTTTAAATATAAAACACAGTTCCAGAGCATAAAAATCAAGCAAAAGCCTTTTAAATAGTACACATAGTACTGTTAAGTCATCACATACACAGTTTAGTTGAAAGTTACCCAGGCTCAAAGGCCTGAAGAAAAAGATTATGTAAATTTCCTTTTTGTGAGTGGTTCAGAGTACAAGTTTTTAAATTTAAAGTGCTAGGAATAATGTATCAAACTTTGTAATGTCTTAATTTTTTCACTACTAAAGTGAAAATCACTCCATATTCTCCTTCAAGTATCTGACTGTACACTCTTGAAACGTGTTCAGCCTAATCATGAATGCCACTTGATGGATGCATGAAAGCCCACTCTTAAATAATATCCTGGGACCATCAGCCTTCCTGATCTCCCTCCCTTTTGCTCTGCTAAACTTTTCTCTACCTAATTTTCTTTTCTTCGCCCATTAACAGTTTCTTGGACTCAACTATTAAATGTCTGCACCTTTGGGCCTAATGCCCTTCTCACTACTTGAGGGGGATTAGAAACTTTTGTTCTGCGTTATTCTTCCATGTCAAAATTCTCAAAAAAAAAAAAAAAAATGAAGTCAATATATAAGCATAGAAGGGCTCATGAATCCCTGAAATATGTGCAATATTCTGTACGTGAGTATAAGAATTTTTTCAGGGGAAGGGCTATATAGCTTTCATCAGTTCTCCACAGAATCTCCAACACAAAAAGGTTAAGAATTACTGTGTTTCTTTTCTACTCTCATGTAAATAAAACACAACTGAAGCTTACAAGTCACACCTTACTTTTACTTTGAGATATTTCATTTATTTTTAGCAAATACATTGCAAATGTACCTTGTCAGTTTAATTGAAAGAATTACATTATTTTGGTTGTACTGACAGTTTTTGTTCATTAGAACTGTAGATTTTGGTAATTTGGGTACTTTTCTAGTGTGAATCACTAATATAGAGGAAACTTAGAGGTTTGGAGTTATCAATTTCACTGCACATGACAAAACTGTTGCTGTTGTTAGGCGCCATCGAGTCGGGTCTGACTCACAGTGACCGTCATAGGGTTTTTGATGGCTGATTGTTTTTGGGAGTGGGATGAGAAGTCCTTCTCCCATTTTTATTGTGCTGGGGACTGAACCCAAGGCCTCAGAGAGTGCAGAGTGGCACTCTATCAACTGGGCTAAACCCCAGCCCATAACAAAACTACCACCCTTCAAATGAGTGAGGCCCCAGTCTTCTTCAGAAATCCTCTGGCCCTTATTTTTGCCTTCATTCTGTTTCTTGTAGACTTTATAAACCCAAATTCTACTGCTTAATCAACCATTATTCTTAATTGTTATTTAACTATTTTATTTCTATTATGTCTTTCTTTTCAACTAAACTATAGACTTTTAGGAGACAGAGATCCACTTAAATTTCTTTCCTTTCTTCCTCAGAGATGTGCATAATTCAATAACAAGTGGATGCTCATTAACTCCCCACTGAATGAATAAACACAGTCCTCTAGACAGAAGTGTATCCTTACCCCTACCCTAATCTAAGTATATATAAATAAGCCTGTTTTCTTAGTGGGAAAGGAGAGATCATTATTTTCCAAGACCTTTTTGACAGTCAACATCTTTGGCTAGGATGGGTTTGGGAGTCAACTATCTACACTGCAACTTTAGATCACAACCTACTTATGAGAGTCTCACATAACTAGACTGTTTTCAATTTTTTTCCACATCAGCACATCTGAAGGATGTTATAAGATTCCATCAACAGCACTGGATGATTACGACAGTAACCTTTAGTTCAGCAGTGGGTATGAGGGTGGGAAATGGAGAAGAGCAAGGGGGCCTTCAAAGCCCTATAAATGATTTGTTTCATCATTCTGGAAGTGAATCTTCTCCCTCATTCCCTGCTAGCAAGCAGAGAAACAGTTATGAAAAGAAGAGAATTAGCCCATCAAAATATATTTTATAATTTCAGGAGCCAAATTCTATAAAATTATGATGAACAACAATGGTCTTAGTGATTAAGAATTTATGATTATATTGTTGTTGTTGTTGTTAGGTGCTATTGAGTGGGGTCTGACTCATAGCAACACTATACACAACAGAACAAAACCCTCCTTGACACTGTGCCATGCCCAGCACTATGTCAGTGCATCTCTGCTATTCATAGAGTTTTCATTGGCAGATGGTTTTGAGATTGTATCAGAATGGGCTGCCAGGTCCTTCCTCCATTTTTGCAATGCTGGAGATCAGACACAGGGCCTCAGAGAGCACAGAGCAGCACTCTACCAACTGAGTTGAACCTCAGACCCACATTAGGAGTTACTTTCAAAGACTCTCACCCACAGGACTTAAACTGACTTGTATACTCCTCAGTGAAACTCCATACCACTCAAAGTAAGAAAAGGCTAAATTTTTCATAGATTAATTTCTTTTTGAGTCTAGAAATAAGAGGAAAAGCACTCTTTTTATATGTAATTTTCTCTTCTAAAATACCTACATATGTGATTGACCACTACAGCCAGAAATGTTAGATTTTGGATTGGACTTTAGTTGAACATAGAAAGTAAGGCAGGATAACATTTACATTGAGAGTAAAAGAAGGAAAGTAATCTTAACACTAAAACCAACAATTTAGAGACATGTATTAGCAATACCCCCTAAAAAGAATAAAATTAGCAAAATTCAGAATATGGTAATTCTACAGGACAAATGACTCAGTTTTTGTCATAAATGAAAGGCAAAATAGTAAACGAGGGAAGAGGAGGAAACTTAAATTTAAGAGATGCAGGAAAAACATTAGTCAAATACAATGTGTAGACTCTGAATCCAGGTTCAATCATATTGTAAAAATGATATGAGATAATCAAGAGAGACAAAAACTTGAACTCTTTGTATGTTTGATGGTATTAAGAAAATGTTTTAGATGTATTATTAGTAGATTTATGGATGAATGTATTTAAGAATGAAGTGATATCTGGTATTTGATTTTATATAATCCAATGGTTGAAGAATGGTGGTGGATGGAGATAATAAATGAAACAGAAATGGCCATGGTTTGATTATTGAAATGGGTGATGAGTATATTGAATTCATTAGACTATTTTCCTTACTTTTCTGAATGTTTTAAGTTTCATAATAAAAGTTTATTTTAAAAACATTGAACCTAAATATAACAACATAATTTGGAAAATGGGCTGGGATTTAGCTCAGTTGGTAGAGCGCTGCACTGCAGTCTCTGAGGTCCCAAGTTCAATTCCCAGCACCACAAAAATGGGAGCAGGACCTGGCAATTCACTCCCAACGCAATCCCAAAGCAGTCAGCCATTGAAAACCCTATGAGGGTCGCTATGAGTCAGATACCGACTCGATGACACCTAACAACAACAACAACAATTTGGAAAATAGAAAATAAAAATCAGAAAATTTTCAAATTATAATTACTTATTATTCACAAATACAGACTTCATTTACAATTACAATGAGATAGCTAATTGCATCAATTATATATTTCTGTACTTAGACTTTATAATCCCAAATTCTAGTGCTTCATCAACCATTATTCTTAATTTTTATTTAACTATTTTATTTCTATTATGTCTTTCTTTTCAACTAAACTCTAAACTTTTAGGAGACAGAGATCCACTTAAATTTCTTTCCTGTCTTCCTCAGAGACGTGCATAATTCAATAACAAGTGGATGCTAAGTGTTTATGTATTTTGGTTCTCATAAGAGATTGTTATTTCATCAAAAATCAATAATACATATTTCCTATTCTTTCAATTCACTATTGGTTAAATTTAAAATAACCAGAACATATCTTTTGTTGTGTGTAAATCACTGAAGCTTTTAATGCTCACTCATAGAACCCATAGTATATTCAAATATGATATATCCAAGAACAACTCAGTATTCAGTTAAGAAATAAACATGTTGTTGGTGGTGTTTTTAGGTGCTGTCAAGTCATGTCTGACTCATAGTGACCCTCATAGGGTTTTCAATGGCAGATTGTTTCGGGATTGCCTTGGGAGTGGGTTGCCACATCCTTCTCCCATTTTTGCTGTGCTGGGAATTGAACTCGGGACTTCAGAGACTGTAGAGTGGTGCTCTACCAACTGAGCTAAATCCCAGCCCACAAGAAATAAACATAACTACTGCTAATTAAAAAATATTTTTAAAAGATTCATATACCAATTTTCCTTCTCTGAATTAGTTTCCCAATAAGAAAAGCAAGAGACGTTGCTAAAATTTTCACTGTGAGTTAAACCATTTTATGTCATTAGAAATGATGGGAACTTGAGGAAAATGTTCTTAAGAGTTAATGATCTCATCAGCATTACTAGGGCATTCTGAATGTAATCAAAGAGGTAAATGGGAATTAAAACTATTTTTGACAGATGAGCCTGCCCTTTAGTGGATATTTATAGCCTGTTTGTACAGAGTGAATTTCCTATTGAGGCAAAATGTTCCTTTTGATCATAAAGAAACTTCTACCAAAATGACTTTCGAAACCACAGAACTGTACAGTAAGAGGTACTACATGACAGATCACAATTAATGATGAGCCAGTAATACTGACAATTCAAAATCTACATAAGCAGCCTGTGCTTTAAGTTTAAAGAAAGGTTCCAGATGATCACAAAAATGGAAGGAGAGAGAAAAGTACTGCTTAGAAACAACCACAGTAAAGCTTATAAGCTTTATAAACTATTGAAGACTACTCTCAGAATAATCTGGGGGGATATAGTAAAAAAACTTCTAAGTCATTTATTCTACTTTTATAAAATAATTCAAACAGTATAATAGAAACATTATATTCATAAAGGGTATACCATTGAACTGGATGACTTTTAAAGTTTGGGGATCCAACTTTGCTAACTAAGAATATTATAAAAACAGACAAGAGCTAATGTCTATTATCACTACAATTTCAATAATAAAAAGCTGGATATATTGAGCTTTATAATATGCTCACCAGATCATCTTTCATTCTCTCAGGCTAAGGTTGTCACAGAATGCTTGTCACAGGCTGGTATCCATCTGTGGACTGGCATTTAGATATCCCTACTCCGTTGTCTGACACTGAATGAGAATCAGAGTCTCAGATCTTTTGACTCTCTAAATGCTAGATCTTCTAGGTTATTTAAAGGGAAAAAGATATCTCTAGTTGTGAGATGCAATTTTTTCAGCCATTCTGGTCCTCTGAATGATCATATTTAATTTTCTCACCAGCTGTTTTCTTTTCCAAATCATTTTACAAAATAAACACTTTAATTAACTAATTAATTTGTTTATTGTAGTACTTGGGGGTTGAACTCAGGGCCTTACACATAGTTTGCTCTTCCATTGAACTGCATCCTTAACCTATTTTTTATTTTTATTTGGAGACAAGGTCTCACTAAATTACAGAGGCTACCTTTGGCCTCGAACTCATGATCCTTCTGTCTCCACCTGCCAAGTCTTTGGGATTAAAGACATGTGCCACCACTCAAAATAGGCTCCTGGCTCAAAATAGGCATTTTAGATACATAGTTTATAATAGCAATGGGGATCACTTCTGGCTAATACCTTCATAGCTGTTTTTAAAGTTCAGAGTTGGGAAAGTATTAGCTAATTTTGTAAAAGAAATACACTTGAAAAGGTAGATCTAAATAGTCATACAACACAGAAACATTTAACTGATGATGCTGGAGTACTGCATTTTGGATAATAGTCTTATGAACTATTGAGTATGGCTTCAAATTGTTCAAGTGATTCATGAGCTACAAAGAAATTTACTTTCTTTGATAGTTTTCTGAATAAAAGGGAAATTGATCCTATAGAATATTATAATTCCATCAATAAAATTTGGAGCTAATAAGACATTTTGAAGAAACTCTATATATGAAAGTGGGTTTTTTCTATCACTATCATAATTTCTTGCCTGCAACTGTAGCCCTGTGGCATCCGATCCTGTCAGATCTCAGAAGCTAAGCAGGGTCAGGCCTGGTTAGCACTTGGATGGAAGACTGCCAGGGAACACCAGGTGCTGTAGGCTTGGGAGACAGACCTGGCAACCCACTCCCAAAAATCAATCTGCCATTGAAAACCCTATGAACAGCAGAGAAGCACTGACAATAGTGTTTTGCCTGTTTTATGTAGGGTAGCTATGAGTCAGAAGGGCTGGGATTTAGCTTAGTTGGTAGAGTGCCACTCTGCAGTCTCTGAGGTCCCGAGTTCAATTCCCAGCACCGCAAAAATGGGAGAAGGATGTGGCAACCCACTCCCAAGGCAATCCTGAAACAATCTGCCATTGAAAACCCTATAAGGGTTGCTGTGAGTCGGACACTACTTGATGGTACCTAACAACAACAACAAATCATAATTTCTTAATAACCTAAACATCTAAGACTGTACTCTGTCCTCCATCAGAGCTCACTTTCAAGAGATTAGGAAAAGCAAGATGTATGATTATAGAAAAAGAAATTGACTTCTGAAGACATTCATTCTTATTCTCAGTCACCAATCAAGAGAACTCAGATGAGCATCTTATCTTTCTGTGTCTAAATTCTCTCAGAGTATTGAAAGAAATGACTTCCAAGGCTCTTTCAATTCTGACCCTTTGATTCAATAAATCTAAAACATCAACCCCAAATACTTTAGCAAACTTCATTTATTCAATGATAGAGCAAATCTTAATTAGTCTCATTATATATGTATGATTGTATACCTGTGTGTATTCATCCACCCAAATCATCAATATTGGTTATAGATAACTTGTATCTGTTTCCAAAACAAAACTTGTCACTGAAGAAAGATGAGCCACTACCAAGTATATTCAAAACAACATGCTCCAGTTTGGAGAGGCTATAACAAAAATGCTTTGAGCAATAACAGCAGGGTTGGATTAAGACAATAAATGTGAAAAGTGCAAAACACACTTATATAGATAAGTGCTGTTACATGATGTGATAGCCATTTCTCAATCTTGAGTGTCACTTACGTGAAATTCATGTTTAATTATGGCTTCTTCATCTTCAAGTGCTTTTCTCTTGCTAGTTCACAAATAATTAAGAAGGGGAAGAAATAGAGAGTAGAAAAGAAAAGGTAAATAAAGATAACAAAATTATTACCATGAATTTCTTGGGAGAGGGATAGGAAGGTGAGAAAAAGTATGAGGGCCATGGAATCAAACTTCCTCCACTTTTAGCCGAGGCTGTCAGGGGCTAAGGACACTCAGATTGGAACTAAAGCAATATAGCACTCAGACTGAAATGGGGAAAGAGAGATACTTGCTCAGAATGGTTAAATAAAATGAGTCACAAATAGCTTATTTGTCCAGTTTTGTCTGTCTCTGGGATCATGGTTGAGTCAGATAGTGAAAGTCAACAACTCTGTATCATAAAATTTGCTGGAGAATTAACAGTTATATTCCAGAGAAAAAAATTTTACCCTCAGTAACAATGCCAATTAAATTTGTGAGCATAAAGTAGAAATCAAGAAAGACACAGAGCTTGAAAAGTTTATGTTGAATAAAGAAAATAAAAGAGTATTAATTGTTCAGAATCTCATTATAACTATTTCAATATGCGCCAAAATTGATATTATTAACTACCACACCTAAATTTAGGATATGACAGAAATTGAAAGCAGAAAAGAGAATATCAAAAAAGGCTTGTTCTGAAGAACACTAATCTACAGTAAGTTTGTTAGCCAAACCTTACACAAGTTCTTGAGTCTATTCAACATTGTACTATAATTGGGGTACTTTTAATCTTCATGTGATAGAAAAGACAGAAAAATATTCCAAAGGCAAAATATTCCAAAGGCAAACTCTCTAAAGACATTTTAAAAATTAATTTTGGCTGAGCATAGTGGCACACAACTGTAATCCCAGTGACTCGGGAGGTAGAGGCAGTAGGAGGGCAAGTTTGAGACCAGAGGCAGTCTGTGTAATTTACTGAAACCCTGTCTCAAAAAGTTAAAAAATGGGCTGGGGGTGCAGCTCAATGGTACAGCACTTGCAAATCATGTAAGTGTGAGGCCCTGGGTTCAACCCCTAGTACCACACAAAAAAATTAATTTTGTTACCAAAAATGGTAGGAATACTAATTAATTTCATCCAACTGGTTTGTGCATACCTGTTGTGTGTATGAGTCTATGTATTTGTGTGTGTTATTGAAAAACAAGGAGAAAAACATGCCCAAGCTGAAGTACCTAAATACAAAAGCATAAAACATTTGGGAAAAGAAGGTTTCTGTCTTGTGGTGGTGTTGGTGTGTAATAGAATGGTGAAGCTGCGGATTGGGTACGGTGAATAGAGTTTTAAACTGTGAATCTGGGAGAAAAAGAAATCAATACCTTTTTCCATTTCAATTCAACAATGAATGTAAATTTTAGAATATGGAAACAACTTTCAGCTTTTCTAATAAAATTCTTCAGCTTCAAGATGGTTTTTCATGACGTATAACAGATTAAAATGAGATTATGGAAACTTTCTGCAACTATTCATACATTGCAAAATAAAGTATGTAAAACCACTAGTTGTTCAAAGTCCATAACATATCAAATTGTTTTGAACGAAATTTTACAAAATACTCATGTGGCAGTAAATCTCACCCAAGCTTCTTAAAGCAAATGATATGAGAAATGTACAAGCTTTTTAAAATTGACCTGGTTGAGGTATCAATTCTGCTGTTAACATAAACTCTTCCTCAGAAATACTGTCAGTCCAACTCACATTTGGCAATTGCACTATTTTAGAACTCAGATTGGAAAACAATACCTAAAAGATGTGGGGAATCCAAACCTTAGATTCCCAGTTCCGAGGTTTTTAATGAGTATGTTTGAAATTTTTTTAAAAATCTATGATTTGTCCCTTATAAAATCTACATGGATTGAATTTTAAATTTTAAGAAGTGATTATGACAAATTACTTTTCATTTCCACAAAAGATAATGGCTCTATTAAATGAAATAATAATAGAGCATGGATTAAATGGACTCTAAAAGAATATGATATTGATGTAGCTACATTTCTCAGTTCATTCATTGAAAGGATTAGGTGTAACCAGTGCAGTAACTGCAAAATGTAGAGAGAGACTGGTTCTTAAGAACTATGAGGTGGTCAGAAGAAAGTATCTTAGGATAATGTTATAGAAACCCTCAGACAAGGACAATATAATCTAGTTTTGAAAGCTGCCAGGTATTATGAAGCGTTACTTTCCATTTGTAAATAAGCTAGGAGTATTGTCACAACATTTGAGAAACAGAGAGCAATAGAATTTCTAATAAAGCCTCAAAGCTTCTCATACTCAACCAATTCTTTTTAGGTAGAAGTGTTTTCCCCATTCCATCCTAAAGTTAAAGCTATCTGTTTAGTAAACCATGATCAAGAACTCCCATATGTCAATATCCACAAAACATACTCTCTACATTGCTAACACATTTATAGTCAATCAAAATTTAAAAGACAAACCAAATGGGTGAGCCCTACACAGATAAAATACATACATTTTTCTTAGGTAATTATGGCTCTTTAATGACATGTACAATTACTCAATCTAATCATGCATTTCCAGTTAGCAACTTGCAGGTTTGGCATATGTACTGAACACCTGGGATGAGGTGCAGCTCTTTTGCACCTCATATTACAAGAGCATGACTTTATCTATTTCTTCTATTCTATTTCTTACATCTTCTCACAGCCACAACACCACCCAGAGCCTTTGACAAGTAAGGTTCTAAGACACCACCCAAAGGAGTTCTGATTTTAAGGGTCCTGAGCTTGCTACCAATAAAGTTCTGAGCTGGTTTCATTATGGTATATAATTTCCCCCTTATATCACTCTATTTCTATTTTGTGTTAACATTCTAAATAGATTTCACAAATTAAAAGTGCTATATGATTAAGTCATACTTATCAGGCATTTCTTCAGTGGCTTATTGAAGAAGACAATGCTAATTCCAGCAGGAAAAAATTGGATGCAAAAAGGTATATTATATTTTGAATAAAGCCTTTCAACAAATTCCACAAGGAAACTAGAACTTCATTTCCCCCCTCATGTTCCTTCATAATTTTTTTTTTTTTTTTTTGCCTAACTTGGTGTTTTTGTGATTCAAAACTAAGTTTTCATTAAAAATGAGCAGAATGTAGGCAGAGGTTCATAGAATTCATGGAGAGAAGTCAGGGGTTCCATAAATTTCAAGTGAAAAAAAAATCCTTATTTTTATTGGGCTGATCAAAATTTAGCATTTCCTTCTATTATAAGTATAGGCTACAAACAATATTTCCATCCAACATTATTGTATCTGCAGTTATTCCAAAATTATTTAGTAGCTCGTTCTTAATGAAAAATTATAATAGCTATCAGTACTACAACTAGATCTTATTTTATTGCATTAATAAGGAAGTATATACATTACTATATCACAATTATATTTTAAACACATTTTCATGACTATATTTCAAGGCAATTTTTTATATTCCTAAAAATTTAATATATTTGAAACACTATTTTGAGAAAGGATCCAAAAATAGCAGCATGAAATACCAAAGGGGCTCATGGTATAATAAGGGTTAAGAACCTCTTAGCTACAGGGATAATAATATATATACTTACATATCATCTATCACATAATACTACATTTTCAATTTTTACTGTAATGTAAATTAGGATTAACAAAGAGCCCAGGAAATGACTTCCTTCTTATGTAAGATGGTGGTATCATTGGCTGGTAATATTATTGATTATACAATCACTGATTATGAATATTAGATTTATTGAAAAATAAAATGATTCTATATTTAGTAAACCAAAATAGAGATATGCAGGTATTAAAGGGAAATCCATTATTCACAAATTAGTATACCCACCTACGATCAGAACTTAGTTACAATAATTAACTAGTCTATGTGAAAGTTTCCTTTGGGAAAACTAGTCTATGTGGATTGTTTTCCTTTGGGAAAACAGTTATACCACAGTTCCTCAAATCCATTGTGGATAAATCAATCTGTCAATTGACATGCACTTAGGAGACTGCCACTGCTGACACCCCCAAACAGAGACTATTACATAATAATCAATCTTTAAAGTGAGTTTTGGGCTGGGATTTAGCACAATTGATAGAGTGTCACTCCGCATTCTCTGAAGTCTTGATTTGATCCCCAGTACTGCAAAAACAGGAAAAGAACTTGGCAATCCATTCCCAAAACAATCCTGAAACAATCTGCCATTGAAAACATTATGAACAGCAAAGAAGTACTGACATAGTGCCAGGGATGGCGCAATGTTGAGAAGTATTTCGTTCTGCTGTACATAGGGTGACCATGAGTTGGACTCGACAGCACCTAACAAAAACAAAGTGAATTTTATCAGGTGATATTTCACAATTATTGTAAAGGATTTTAATTATTCCAAACTTTAGCAGATAATATCTGATTGCTTGTTGTTAGGTGCTGTCAAGTCAAGTCCAACTCATAGCGACCCTCATAGGGTTTTCAATGGCTGATGGCTTAGGGATTGCTTCAGGAGCCAATTGCCATGTCCTTCTCCCATTTTTGCAGTGCTGGGAATCAAACCTGGGTCCTCAGAGAGTGCAGAGTAGCACTTTTCCAACTGAGCTAAACCCCAGCCCCAATGTCTGATTAGTAACATAAAATAATTAATATTCCTTATAAAAACATAATTTTGCTCTTAAAAGCTTTATTTCATGACAAGTTAAAACAAATGTTCAATTTTCTATTGGCTATGAAAATAGAATGAGGTCTATACACATCATTACCACATCCTCCATGTGTCTGTCAGCTTGTGCTGTTGGGGCTTGATTGTTGCTATGATGCAGATAGCTATGCCACGGGTATTTTAGATACCAGGAGGGTCATCCCTGGTGGACAGTTTTTAGTTGAGCTTCCAGACTAAGACAGATTAGGGAGAAGGACCTGGCAACACATTCCCAAAACAACCACTGAAAACCCTATGAACAGCAGAGAAGCACTGTCAGATATGTTGTCATTGTTGTTAGGTGCTGTTGAGTCGGTATCCAACTCATAGCAAACCTACGTACAACAGGCAAAACACTATTGTCTGCTTCTCTGCTGTTCATAGGTTTTTCAATGGCAGAATGATTTTTGGGAGTGGATTGCCGGGTCTGTTTCCCAAGCCTATAGCACCTGGAGTTCCCAGGGGGTCTCCCATCCAAGTACTAACCAGACCCAACCCTGCTTAGCTTCTGAGATCTCACAGATCAGATGACACAGGGCTACAACTGCAGGTACTATCAGATATAGTGGCCGAAAATGAGCCCTGCAGGCTGGAAGGCATTCAAGAAATGACTGGGGAAGAGTTTCTTCCTCAAAGTAGAGTAGACCTTAATGATGGGAATAAAGGCCCTGGGGACTCCTTTTGCTGATGTGGCATGACTCAAAATGAGAAGAAACATAATGAATGCAACATTGGGCTCAAACATAAAAAGACTGTGGGCGTGGCACAGCGTTGGATAGTGTTTCATTCTGTTGTACATAGGGTCTTTATGAGTTATATTCAAATCAACAGCACCCAACAACAACAACAATTATCACATAAACATTAGAATTTTTAGAAACACTGGCCTCTTGTCAGTTTTTTGTGTGGAATTTTCGGGGGGGGGTGAGTTCTTCAGTTCAGTGATGCAGTTTGTGACTGCTTGTGATACAAGCACTGCATGAAACTGAAACTCAGAGGCTGATCAAGACTTCATAGGTTCTGAAGAAATGCCACTTTTCTGGCTGCTCAATGATTTCATTGTCCTTTAATAGATCACATTCTATTAAGTGTGGGGTTCTAAAATATGATGGACCACAGAATCAGGTGGGGAGGTTTTTTTTTTTTGGATTTTGAATATTATTTATTTTTTTTATTAGAAATTTTTAATGTACATCATAATGTGATTCATTTTGACATGCTTTTCGTTGTGACAATTTTCATATATGCAATTTGATAAGCATTATACATATAGGTTACCCCTTACC
>VMDO01037585.1:0-14178 GCA_007922755.1 Pedetes capensis | reverse complement strand
CTGCCTGGGAGGAATCTGGCTCTGAGTAGGAGTCCTAACTGCCAGGCTACATCAGGGCAATCACGCTGATGCATTTATAATAGCAAAGTTGGTTTTTCAATTCATAGAACAAAATCTGGAAAGACACACATTGCTCCCGACAACCACCATTTATAGTTTTCACTCTTCCTAGGTATCTATGGAAGAAAAGAAAATATGTTTGTCTGCATGCATACACACATACCCAAACTGGGTGCCAAAAACGTGTCCATATCTTAAGAGACATCACCTATGAATTACTCTTCAAAGTTAGATTGAATTATAGCAGCAATGTGTAGTATGATGTTCTGGATTACATTTCTACCACCACATCAGAACAAGCATCCAACACAGCCTCAAAATGGCAAAATGGAAAGTTTTCATCCCCAGATGTAGATACATTTTTGCACCATCTTTATATTATCTCTGTTTCTCTAGCTATTCCACTTTCTCTTTGGACTGAGGTTCAAATGGCAGGTTGGAAGGAAAAAGGGAAAATATATGTAACAACTTATCCTGTGCATTTTGACCACCTCTCTTAGATCTGATCAGATCTTCTTTTTATTGCCATCCTAACAGGGCATGTTAGACAGGAAAAAGGAAATAAAAGTGCTCTCTGTAGCCACCTGCTTCCCAGGCACCTTTGGAGACATGGATATCAATGTGAGCTTCCTCTGAGACAAATAGCTTCATCTGATAATCAATATTGCCCTTGTAGATAATATCTTTTGCAAGTAGCATGATTGCTAGATGATAATACCCTTTTACTGGTCAGTATCCAGTATCACTCTTTGCATATGGAGACAGCAGGTGCCTCCAAGTCTGGATCTAGACAAGGAGATCTCCTCTTGAGGCAAGATCCCTCCTGTGATAAAGATGAGAACCTATTTTACAACCTAAGAAGGCCAGGCTAAGCCAAAAGGTGGAAGAAATACAATATTCCTCAATATCAAAAAATGGGAGGAATATCTGTTCCTTTAGTGAGATGGACTTAAAAATCCCCAAGGCCTCGCCCCCAGGGAAGCTGCTCACAGATTTTCACAATTGTTTGCAAAACCTATGAGCATCCTTGCTCTCTGATTTCTAATTTGGAAAGTGTAACTTTCTTTTATTCTTTCTTTCTCTCTCCCTCTCACACCTCCCAACACTGATCCGTATTCCAAGTGTATAAGCACTGGCCCTCAGTGCCCTCACCCCCTCTCTAACTCTGAATAAACTCTTCTTGAGTTTCCTTTAGGTCCATTTTAAAATCCTTTCATCAATGAGATAAAAAAAATCCTGACAAAAGTTGTTGACACTTAGGGCTGAACAAAATGAGGAGAGGAGGAAGGAGAGAAGATGCAAAGATGAAAGAATCAGCATAACTGCACACACTTTTCAAAAGTAGGGGGTGAAATGGAAGGTCCTCAAAACAGCAGAGGGGGTAATACCACTGTGCTTTCCTTTTCTTTTTCCCTTTGTTAATAAGTGTTGGTGGGGTACAGAGCAATAAGGGTTTTGCTATTTCCATTGTGCAACGATCATATCACTTTTGGTTACACTTCCATCAACTTACATAATTTAAGGACCTCTTTGATTAATATGCAGTAAAGCTCATATGCAGTTGTGAGTTATATTCCCTATTTTTCTCATGTATTTGCGTAGTTGCATCATATAATTTAAGATTATTCTCCCCCCCTTTATTCCTCTGCGTTGTTTCCCCTCACCATCCCCCCTTCCACAACCTTTGCTCTCTCAAGTAATCCCCTCCTCCTTCTTTCTGCTCTGCTTATATTTTCCCTTCTTAGATGAGCCTGATTGTTCATTTTTATATATCTGTGTATGTATGCCTGCAGCCATAGCACTGTGGTGACCAATCCCATCAGATCTTGGAAGCTAAGCAGGGTTGGGCCTGGTTAATACTTGGATGGGAGATCGCCTGGGAACACCAGGTGCTGTAGGCTTGGGAGGACTCGGCAATCCACTCCCAAAAATCAATATGACATTGAAAATCCTGTGAATAGCAGAGAAGCACTGACAATAGCGTTTCGCCTGTTATACGTAGGGTTGCTATGAGTGGGACACCAACTCCATAGCATCTAACAATAACAACAATATATGTATAGTTATTTTTCTTTCCTTAAGTTATATTTAGCTCCCAGATGAGTGTATCATATTTCTCTTTTTGGGCCTAGGTTTGTTTGCTTAAGATGATATGCTCCAGTTCTATCCATTTTTCTACAAATGACATTATTTCATTCTTTTTCATTGCTGAGCAATATTCTTTTGAGAGTATATAACACAATTTTTTTTATCCATTCCTCTGTTGATGGACATCTTGGTTGGTTCCATACCCTTGCAACTGTGAAGAGTGCTGCATTAAATATGGAAATGCAGACTCCTGTGTTTTGGAGCACTACTACATATTCGGCTTTGCAAGCTTGATCTCATTGAATCTTCATGGAAAGCTTTGTCAGACATCAGTGCTTCGCATCACATGCCTTGGCCTTTTATTCTATCCACAGCTGTAGTGACCAGTTTTGTCTAAGCTCAGGCTCCCCTTGTAGCAACAGAGTCCAACCTCAGCACTAGTTGCTGCCTCTGCTCCACAGGAGCATGCTGGCCTTGATGCAACCCATTGCAAGTGAGTTAACATGGATAGGGGCATGCCTCAACCAATGGGGATCTGTATCCCATTTTTCCAGTGGAGAGTTCAGGAAGTGTTCTCTGTACCTCCCAGAAGATTCTTGATCAAAATTTTCATGACAACCTTTCTGAATCCTCTCCTCAATCTTCCTACGTCCCCTTTCTCAATACCAAGGATCCACACCCACGTAAATGACCTCAACCCAGGCCCTTGTCTCAAGCTCTGCTTCCAGGGGAAACCAAGCAAAGACATAATCTTATTCCAACTGCTACTCAAGAACTAAGAAGAGTGAGGATCACAGAAATTCAGTCCAATCTCAAAGGGGAACAGAGATCAGGTTCATCCTAGAGGTGGGAGGCATCAATATGTGTGTGGTCACCACTGCACAGTGCTGCCTCCCGGAACACAGCACCTTTTGTTCCACTTCTTCCCTTTCTCTATTGAATCATCAAAAACATACACCTCATCAGACCCCTAGGATAGGACTTAATTCTCCAGGTTTTGGAGGAGATTCATGAGAACCTGTTTTCCTCTATGGAAAAATCCAGGTCAATGTTGTGTTCTAGAAAGTTAATGAAGTTGGGAAATTCAATTCTATTCAGGAAGCCAACCAATCTTTATGGTTCACAATGTGTTATTTGCTGCAGCACTAATTGCTAAGGATAAATTAATGGAAAAGGACACTGCTTCTCAAGGAAATTGCAATAGGGGGAGAGAAATATGTAAATAACTGCTGAGTGATCAGTGTGGTTAATGAAAACCATTCAGCAGGAGTTGAGGATGAGGTGGGGAGAGGCAATCAGAAAGGATGTCTGGAACAGTATTTCTCGAAATTTTATATGCATTCAATCACCTACAGATCATGTTAAAAATGCAGATTCTGATCAGTCAGTCTGGGCCAGCACTTGACCTTCCATTCTAACAAACTCCCTGGTAATGATGCTCATGGATTACATTCTCAGGAGCAAGGTTTGGGAAAGCCCCCTAGCCAATGCCTTTAAAAGCTGACTATATTTCCCCAAAGGAGCAGAGTTAACCTGTTTTTTTAGGAAGAGCTACCCTGGTATCAAATACCTTGGGTGGAACGAGATTAAAACATAAAGCTTAATTCAAATGGTTCACAAATGGATATTAACTTGGAAATAAATTTTTAGGGAAGATAATAAAAATCTAAATGCAATATTCCTGTTAAGCACCTCTTTACAAGAAAGCCACTCATAAAACGGAGGGGCATGAATTGCATTTTTTCTTGTGGTGGTATTTTGAATAGATTTGCAAGGAGAAAGTCCTCAGAGCAGTCACCAGACTGTAGACTCCATGAGTCGCAAAGTCATGCATGTATTATTTCCTGATATCAAAATATGGCTGCTGGGTCATAAATATTGATCATCAATAAGATTAATAACACCAGAGCTTATATTATGTACTAGGACATTATATATAGCATATCATTTAACCCCCACAGTAACACATCTAAGTAGATAATATTATTATCCCCATTCTACAGACAAAGAAACAGAGGCTCATATTTAGGCAGACTAGAGGTAGGTATCTAAGCCTATCTAAGTAAATGGCAAAGCCAGGCAACTGACCTTGAATCCAGGCAACTAGACTTGACAGTGTATGCTAGGAGAATATAATTGTGCACACACATATAGAATGAATGTGTGTTAAATTTTTTATTTAACTTGCTAATTAATGAGGAAACTGGTTGAAGTTACAAATTGTTCAGAGGGAATCAGAATGCCACACACATGCAGCCAGATAAGGAAAAACAGAAGTTAATTTATAAATGGTTATAAAACTGGCAAGACTAGTCAATATCCACAGAGCAATAATCAATTGCATTCTACTAAACTCAATTTCTTTTTCTATAGACAGGAGTTATTTGCATTACTCCCAGCTTTCTTATAGAGCTGTGAAATCTACTAGGCAAAGTCATACAAAGGTGGAGCTTGGCTAGACAGATGAGTTAGTCAAGGCACCCACTAAATTTCGGTCTTTCATAATTTTCCTCATACTAGTGATATACCAACTGGGGTTTAGCTCAGTTAGTAGAGTGCAACTCTGCACTCTCTGAAGACCCAAGTTTGATCCACAGCACCACAAAAAAGAGAGAAGGAAGTGGCAATCCACTCCTGAAAAACAATCCTGAAACAATCAGCCACTTAAAACCCTATGATGGTCACTATGAGTTGGGCCCCCCTCCATGGCTCCTAGCAACAGTGATTGTGTTGCTATGCACTGTCTCTAAGTAAAAGTAAAAACACAGGGAAATATGTAGAGGGAATTGTTCAGAGTTACATTGGGACTATTCCTGATGTCTCAAACTGTCTTCCCAGCACGTGGTTAAGTGCAGGTCAAGGTCCCCAAAAATGCTACTGATGATGCTGTGTTATCTCAGAGACAGAACCAACCAATGCTCCGCTATAAACTCTCTGCCCTAGGCTGGAGGATAAAGAAATAGTAATTGTGGTGCTGGAGAAACTGGATATAACTGGCAATTGCACAAATATATTTGGTCCAAAGACTAATAGCAGGGCATTTCTAATTCAGAATTCTTGTTGACACCCTGTGGACAGGACAAAACTTCCCAGTTACCTTGTACTTTGCATCTCTATTCACTTCTCACATTGTGCTGGAGTGCAAACAGCTCCACACAGGATACAGTTAGCGGTCAGACTAGTGTTACCTCTGCAGCCATTCACCCACCTTATGGCTATGGCAAAAGATCTTCCGGGGCAAAGGGCTGCAATATGGCAGCACAGTGATTGCAAACCCCTTGGTCTCCTTGGCCCATTGCAGAGATGGGAGCAATCTTTAGAAGCAACACCATGTTTTCTCTTTCCCTTCTATGTCCCCTCAAAATAGTTCTCTTTACTTCCTCTCCTCTCTCTCTCTCTCTCTCTCTCTCTCTCTCTCTCTCTAACACACACACACACACGCACACACACACACACACACACACACACACAGCTTACCACAGCCATGTGTTTTTAGATCATTGATCTTCCTAGACTGAAACAAAAATATTTAGTAGGTTCTGAAGCTTTCGAGACATTGCTTAGTTGTGTTTCCCATTAAGTATTCTGTCATCGGACACAGTCGTTAAATGTTGTAATTAGTATTTTAAAATGCCTAAGTAGGTGACAAATTGACTAGCTCCAGCACCCTTCATTTACAACCCAGATTAACCACTTAACTACACACAGATGCAACAGACCTGTCCTTGTATAAGATTTTAAATATTGTACAATCCAACTGGAGTGAACTGCCTTCAATATTTAGATTAAAAGTAAGAAATATTCACCAGTACAGACACCAGCTTATCTCATCCTGGAACTCACAAACTATAACAAGTCACTCACTAAAGCATATGACAAAAAAAATTAGCCCCAAAAAGCTAGAAGCTAGAGGGGAAATACTTCAAAATTCTGGCTCAGGTTAAGGAAACAGAATCATAGGCTAACAAAGATCCTCTAGTCAAATTGTCATTTTGATGCATAAAATCCTTTTACAGCAGCATCCCAGGTGGGGGTTTAGGGAGGTTGGGTATAGGAGGAGAGTAGTTATGCCATGTGTGTGCCTCTGTGTGTGTGTGTGTGTGTGTGTGTGTGTGTCTGTGTGTGTGTGTGTCTGTGTGTATTGAGAAACATGAAGAGGGAATATGTCCTATGATGCCAACTGGATGCCTGAAACCTGGATAGCACTGAACCCTATATGTGCTGTTTTCTTCATATACTTACATACCAACGATAAAGTTTAACTTGTAAATTAGGCAAGCAAGAGATTTACAATGATAATAAATGCAAAGATTGTTTCATTTCAATAATAAATTTAACTTATCTACTAAAATACAACAATTATAACTATATACTATAATATGTTATGTGGTTATGGCCTCTCACAATATCTAATTATGTTGTACATTTTAGCAATCTCAATATACAATGGTTTTCTTCGCTTATTAGGTAGAGAATGTTCACCTGTTTACTTAATAGAAACAATTTATAGCTTCTCTTTGGCATATCCAAATAATCAGCATCGATACTCTTGCAGTTGTGGCCATTATCAGGTAACATAAGGTTTACTTGAGCACCAGGCCCAGGACACTGATACCATGACATCCACCTGATATCTGAAGAAGGCAAGGCAGTGACTGACAAGAAAGTAGACTGCACAGCATGGTTATGCTGGACAAAGGGATGATAAGCACCCTAAGTGGGAGGTGCCAAATGCTGCAAGATCTTAATACATAGTCAAAATGGCTTACAATTTGAAACTTATAGTTTATTTCTGGAAGTTTCCATTTTATATTTTCAGAACACAGTTAACCCCATGTAAGTGAAACTAAATAAAATGACACCATGGATATAGGGGAGTTCCTGTTCTTGAACTTGGTAAAGTAAAATATAACTCATAGTGCACAGTTACACTGGCTGCTCTACTGCTCCATTGCTCAGGTCCTTTAAAATTCTACTAGATCATGCAATGCTCTAAAAAGAACCAAAATATGAAGCTTTTTCTTGACTAATGTGGCCATGCAAATCTTTTTAATGAGCCACTCAGTAACTTCTTTCTATTGGAACTAGTGTTTGCTTGGAACATGTTTTGGGAAATGATCCCTAAGTATGGCCAACAAGAGGAAAGAGGTGAAGATTATTAAAATATAATATGTGATTAGATGCTATACCCAAAAAGGAGCTGCCAATTTACATTTGCACCACCAGAATATAAAAGAATCCATTTCCCAAACTCTCACCAACATGGCAATGATGCATCTCTCAAGAGAGCAAATGGAATACTATGGATTTAAGCAACAATTTTCTCATCTCCATTTCTCTCAACTTATCAGGTGAATCTATTTTTCACTGGAATAAATATGACAATTAAAAAGTAACCTAGCCACTTGGTAAGCTGCAACTCATGTGTCTTTGTCACAAGAATAAACTAGCAGAACCCATCTGGTAAGAAAAAGTACGTTATTAGAAATGATAAGTTGGGTTTAACCAGCTATGGAAAGAATGGAGAATGTATTCTCTGTTCCATGATGGCAACGTCTAAGTAAAAGTCCTATTTGGCTTTCAGACAAAACTAACCATACAACTTAGGACCCAATATCCCAAAACATCGGTACTATTGTATATTTAGTTCCCACCAATTCATATTAGATAACAGAATAATGTATAATGTGGGAGATAACAAATGGCCACACATCTCTTTGCAGCTCTTCTCATCAAGATATGTTGTTGTTAAGTGCCATCAAATTGTATCCTACTCATAGTGACCCTCATAGGGTTTTCAATGGCTGATTGTGTCAGGATTGCCTCAGGAGTGGATTGCCACGTCCTTCTCCCATTTTTTCAGTGCTGAGAATCAAACCCAGGACCTCAGATACTGTAGAGTGGTGCTCTACTAACTGAACTAAATCCCAGTTCCATCAAGATATACAGTCTGTTTATTTACCCTGCAGAAAATTACTGGCCTTGTGACCTATTTTAATCAATAGGATGTAATAGACCTGATGCTGCCTGACACTTAATTGTGGGCTCCAAGAGGACTTATGGTACCCACTCTCACTTTTTGCAATACTTTTGCCATGTGAACATGTTCAAGATGACTTGTTGGAAAGGCAACACAGACCAGATAGAAGAGCCCCAGACAACTGCCTGAGTAGGAATGAGGTTATCAGGGAGCAGGCAGATCCCCCAGATAACCTGCAGGTGAATGCAAAGGGCTGAATGAGCCAAGCCAATGCCGTGCAGAGCAGAGAATGATTGCAGTTAAGCCTAGCCCTAACTGCTACCTACGAAACAGTGGGGCTGGGTGGGTGGGGGGAATGCTGCTTTAACCACAAAGATTTGGGGTGGTTTGGTATGCAGCCAAAGAGATGGGTGAATAGAAGGTTTTAGGTAAATTTTAATATAATCCCACCACAAGTTCTCCTACCTGATATTTGAAATCCTAGCTTATTACTAAAGAAATGTTTCTAAGTTTCATATTGATCACTCAAGTGATAGGTTTTGAATTTTGATTTTACAACTGATTCTTACTAGTTTTCTTAAATGTTCATTTCAATAAAAATATAAAACATTGAGTCATGTTCAAGTTGGTGCTAAAAATCATTTTTTTCCATAAATTCCAACTAGGACAATCTGCACAGAATTTTCAATTAATTCCTGTTAGGAATTTTTCTGTTCTCTTTCCTACTGCAACCCTGGCACCTAAAACAGTACCTGGCACAGAGTGGGCATTCAGTAAATACTTACTGAATCAATGTGATAAGTGCTCTACTATTAAAATAACATGACATCATCATCATTCTTACAGTTAATCGAGTCAATTATTTTATGTCTATAGTAAATGATAAAATGATATAAATCTATAAAAATAAATTTCTTAGCTTCATAATGCAGCAATCATAAGTTCGTCCACAGGTAGTTATGCAGCTAATAACCTGAGGAGGTAAGTTTAATTAAGGCACACCATTCTGGATAAAGGCACCAATGTCTTTGCTTTAGCATTTATATTCTAGTCATTAAAACCTTATACCCCATTATTGTTGTTGTTGTTGTTAGGTGCTGTCGAGTCGGTATCTGACTCATAGTGACCCTCATAGGGTTTTCAATGGCAGACTGTTTCGGGATTGCCTTGGAGTGGATTGCCAGGTCCTTCTCCCATTTTAGTGGTGCTGGGAATTGAACTCGAGACCTCAGAGACTGCAGCACAGCGCTCTACCAACTGAGCTAAATCCCAGCCTCATTGATAATCCATTAGCCCATTGATAATCACAGAATGCAAAAGCAGTGATACAGAAGTGATTCAGTATTCCATATCACTTTATTGGTTGAAAGCATTTAGCTATCCAAATGACAAAATATTCAACAATCATCACGGCAGAATGTTTGTCCAAAAAAGAAAGCTAAAGAGTAGGCTTAGGACTAGTTATTTATTATTTGTATGCTATTGCTTTCTACACAATATTTATACATCATCAAAAGATACGATTAGGAGCTGAGTCATATTTGAGTTTCTTAATTGGTTATTGTTATAGTGAAAAAAGCTGTAATAAATATTCTGAACTAATACATTTTTGCATTGCTCTGGGATATTTTATAATATAAAATATAAAATCCTACAAATTTTATAGGAAAATTCCCCTAGAGATACAAATTTTGGACACTTTTGGCCTAAATAGCTAGTGCCAATTGCCATACATGAATGATATATAGACATACACTGTGCTGTAGGATGTTGTTGTTGTTAGGTGCCTTCAAGTTGGTGTCCAACTCATAGCAACCCTATGCATAACAGACAAAACACTATTACCAGTGCTTCTCTGCTATTCATAGGGCTTTTCTTCTCTTTTTTCTTTCTTTTTTTTTTTTTTTTTTTTTTTTTTTTTTTTTTTTTTTTTTTTTTTTTTTTTTTTTTTTTGTGTGGTACTAGGGGTTGAACCCAGGGCCTCACGCTTGCATGCTTTGCAAGTGCTGGACCACTGAGCTGCACCCCCAGCCCATTTTTTACTTTTTGAGAAAGGGTCTTGTGGACTGCCTCTGGTCTCAAACTTGTGATCCTCTTGCCTCGCCTCACAAGTCTTTGGGATTATAGGCATGCACCACAGGACCTGGCTTTCATAGGGTTTTCAGTGGTGCTGGGGATTGAACTCGGTGCCTCAGAGAGTGCAGAGGGGCAGTCTACAAACTGAGCTAAACCCCAACCCAACCAGATATCTAAGATGTGTTAAATAAATAATGGGTACTCTGTTTACATTATTTTCTTTGTCCTGAAAATACATGTTCAGGGTGACTCTGTCTTGCCTGAAATAAGGACTCCCTGAAGACTGAAGGGGCTGGGATTTAGCTCAGTTGGTAGAGCGCTGCTCTGCAGTCTCTGAGGTCCCAAGTTTGATTCCCTGCACCGCAAAAAAATGGGAGAAGGATGTGGCAATCCACTGCCAAGGCAATCCCAAAACAATCAGCCATTGAAAATCCTAGGAGGGTTGCTATGAGTCCGACGTGACTCACTCGGCGGCACCTAGCAACAATGAAGACTGACATTCTAGCAACCTGAAACCTCAGTTTTAATAGTGCCCATTAAATGTATCTGTAGCCCAATGGCATTTCATTTCTCTTTATACAGAAGACAATAGCCCACATTTGCCAGGACAAATAGTTTTAGACCTATGTGACATCATACCTTTGTGGCAATATAAATTAGATCTTCCTGGTATGTTTCAGTAAATGCATAACTATTCTATCTACCCAGTGCCATACTTCAGCCCTGCCCTGCTTATGCCAGCTGCCCCCTTGCCTCTTCCTGAAGCAATTTCCTCTTTGAACTATATGTCTGATTGGACTTGGGGACAAGTGGTAGCCCATCTTCTGGGCCATTGGTCCAGAGTGGTCTCCTGATCTGGAGTGGACCAATGATCACTCTTCCTTGGAAAAAAAAGAACTAGACTGAGAGAGAGAAGTTGGATACAAATTCCAGAAAAGACCCTGTAGAGGTTAGGAGGGCTCCCAGAGACCATGCAGAAAAGTCCAGCGTCCCAGAAAAGGGGAGACCAAGGGAAGGCTCAAGGAAATGAATTGAATTTACAGAAGAAACCAGGACACAAAGATGGCAATAATGTTTATGACATACGAGTCTCTGGATCCAGTAACCCCCTCTGTCTCCTGAGATGGCATGAAATACCTCACAATCCTCGGAATAGATACCCAAGCCTATTTGTGATAGCCCTCCACCACTCACAACCAGAAGAGACATCCACACTGTTGGAAATCTCCATCGTATTATTTCCGTTAAATACATCTGCACATCGGTGGCATTCCATTTCTCATTTAGAGAAACAGCAGCCACCATCTGTTAGAGAAGATATGTTTTATGGCAGGACTTCAGAACTTCATAGCAACACAAAAAAATTCTTCTTAGTGACTATATTCAGTCTGTGAGAGGAAATTAAAGACATCTTCCTGCCTTCATAAAAGTCCACAGCCATACAACCTGCTACTCACCACAACACATGATGGATGCCGCCATTTGCATTTTAATTTTAGCAAATGGAACATTTCAGGACTGAGTAGATAACATTACTGTGGTATGTTTGTGCACGTGTCACACATGTGCAGGCACATTTTTTCAGGATACAGGATAGGATGATATATGATAAATGCAATGCAAGTTTCAGCTCATTGTTTGTAGATGAAGGTAGCACAGTCAGAGGTCAAATAACCCAAGGAAGGTCCAGAGGAAAGCAAGGTGAACAAGACTAACTTTATTGACTCTCTCAAGAAATAGTTTTTGAGTGAAGGGTGGGAAAGATGAGAGACAGATGGACTATTACACAGGTGTGTAATAGTCTCAGGTGGTTGCCTGAGAAAAGGCAAGAGAAGGAAATATACAGGGTGGCCCAGAGTGTGCTGAATGGACTGAACTGAATGTACTGATAAGAAGTAGTGGGAAATAAAGCCAGGAAAGGAGGTCGGATCAAAGGAAAGGAGGAGAGGCTTCAGACCATAGTGAGGTAGATGCAGTGTGATGATCGTGTTCAGCTTCCAGATAGCTATTTCCAGGGTTGCTGCCTACATCATTTATTGCCATGATGATACATTGGCTTCCTAAGAGATCTTGCCACTTTGTCTTCTGATCTTCCACAGCCAGTCCCCACACAGGAACACAAGAATCAGCATGAATGCTATAATTTCAGTCCCATCCCTGCTCCATGGAATGCCTTCCCATTGCCCCAGAACAGCATCCGAGCTCTTCCCCAGAGCCAGCATCATCTGTTCTTCCTACCTGGCCCCCACATCTTTCAACACCTGCCCTTGTTCGCCAATTCCAGGCTTTGACTTAATCCCCAATTCCATTCCTAGCTCTGAGTCTTTCCCCCAACCATCTGCTTGCTTTGCCAACTGTTCATTCAGCTTATTGTTTGGATCTCAGCACAGTTGTTCCCTCCTGAGGGTTGGTATTTAGCTGCTCAATCTGAACTTTGTTCACAAGCCTTCTCTGTTGTTTGTATTTATCTGTTTATCTAGAATCCAGTGCCCCTTCTCAATAGGTTGAAAGTACCAAGTGGGGAGGAATCTTGAGTGTTTTCTGACAGCTGCAATGGTCTGAATGCCCCCTCCTCCCACACACACATGCACGTATTGAAATCCTGACCCCCAAGGTAATGATTTTAGGGGATGGATCCTTGGGGAAGTGAGTGGGTCACAGGAATGAAGCCTCATGAATGGGATTGGTGTGCTCATAAAAGGCTGAGAAGCTGGGCACAGTGGCACGTGCCTGTAATCTCAGTCACTTGGGAGGTCGAGGGACAGGCCAGAGGATCTCCAACTGGAGTCCAGAGGCAGCCTGCACAATTAATGAGACACTATCTCAAAAGAAACAGGAAAAAGGGGGCTAGGGATGCAGTTCCATAGTGAACCACTTGTGTACCATTCAGGAGGCCCTGAGTTCAACCTCCAATACTGAAAACAGCAACAGCAACAACAAAAACACCCCAAGAGAGCTCCTTCCCTTGTTGTCCATGTGAGAACACATGGAAGGGACCATCTATCAACCAGGAAATGGACCCTTGCTGGTAACTTGGTATTCTAATTCTCAGTCTACAAAATGATGAGGAATAAGTTGTTATTTATAAATGACCCCATTTATGATATTTTATTTTAACTGCCTGAATGGGCTGATACTCCTCCTTATCCCCAGTATCTAGAACAATGCTCAAAAAATAACATGTGCTTAATAAATAGTGGTCATGCAAACAAGTGACAGTAGTGCACACAAGAGCAATGGTAGGGAGACTGAGAAGATGGCAAACAGATACCACATGCCTTCTGCCCCTGAGTAGAGGGAAGTCTTGATTAAGGGTTTAGAGCCCACATTGACTAGATAGAAACAGTGATCATTTATATTGGGAGACAGTGGAGGGAACCAGACGAACATGGAAAGAGCAGATCTGGCTCCGGAGGACCTACAGAGAAGACAGCAGCTGGGCCGCCATTTTGACATTTCACAGAGGGTGGATAAGATCCCAGATACTTGGAGGGGACTTTGCACACACATCCACAGGGCCTGGACCCAACATGGAGTGCAACCTTAGCATTGCACCATCACACTGCCCATAGGACACAGAATACAAGCTCCAGGTGAGTCAGTTTGAGATGGGACACAGAATCACCATCCCTACTGGTGTACGCTGCACAGCCGGAGTCTCTGGACTGGTGTAAGACCCTCATGCAGGAGTATAGGCATCAGATACACAAGAGTTGCTATATGAGAGTGCAGGGAGTGAACGGAGAGGGGCCTGGGGAACTGGCACCAGCGGAGCACAACTAGAGCTGACACGCAGCTCCCTCCTTCCTGTTTTGGCTGGGCAGTTGTGCAGATGTGATTTTCACAGACATAGGGGCACACATGCACCTGGACCCCAGGCACACCAGAGGCTATTCTATGTCATCCCACTGCACTGTGGAGTAGGCTGGGGTCTACAAAGGCAACTGAGTCCCACTCGGGCAGAGCATGGCCGA
>VMDO01037584.1:0-14177 GCA_007922755.1 Pedetes capensis | reverse complement strand
AAATAAATAAATAAAAGACAGATTCTCAAGTGACATGAACAGGCCCTGACCTGCCAGAGAATGTGTTTCCTCCCCCAGAAACTATGCCACAGGTGACAGCAAGAAACAAAGAGAACAAGAGCCAAACAGAGGTTAGTAATTATTTTAACCCAGATCACCTCTGAAAGTGTAAATGTTCATTGGAATTGGATGTTTACCACAGCCTGTCAAAGGAAAGGAGAAAATAAGTGGAATTCTAATAACGCAAATCCAGTTTGCCTTTTTCAAGAGGGTGAAGGAGGAAATGATGATGGGTGCTTAATTTCTAACCTTCTTCTCCAACAAACTTTTAGGCAAATGAGGAAGGCCTTGACTCATACATGACAGTCCCCGACCTAGGTCAAAGAGGTTTCTTCAGCCACAGGTATTAGCGCACCTGCTGGTTGGGGGGAGGGAAGCATAAACAAGAAAACTCCACATGAAATGGACTGATTTAAACACCTGTTCAAGGACTAGAAGGGATGTCACAAGAGCTAGACTGACCGTCAAAGAAATCAGACCCAAAAGAAATGCTAGCCAAGACAGGCTGGCGGTATTACTAACAGCTTATCTCCATGGGAAGAAATAAGTGAGCGCGCCCCACATCAGCCCATGACCCAGCGACGGGAAGGCAGCGAAAAGCCAAGGGAGGAAGAACGAGCAGAAGGTTGCACAGAATCACAGTCTCAAGAGGGTGATGTGGGCAGGGCAGGGTGACTCCTTCTCTCAGCCCATGGCCATGTGGCTGAGGAATAACCCTGTGGGAGCCAGGGGGGGAAGGGGGACCAGAAGGGCCTGTCTGCTGAGTCAGCAGAGGAGAGAGTGTGGGAAGGACGCTGGGGCTCTGCCCCAGGGGCTGATGGTCAGGGCAGAAGAAGTTGCCCCAGCTATCACTCCACAGCCACACCAAGGATTTTAAGAATTAGTAAAGATGCTCACGCCGTAGCGCAAGCAATCCTGCATCCTAAGACTCTGATCCAGGTTATGAGTTTACTCAGGCCACCTTTCTGTGGACTTGGCACAAAATGCTCAGATGACTTTTTGGTAAGGGAAATGAGATAGAAAACATTCCTCAGGCTGCACCTTCATCAACATCCCCCAACCGGAATAAGGCAGTTCTAGAACACTGCTAAGGACACAGCAGAAATGATGGCCGCAGAAGTGAGACCTCTCCCTAGCTGTCACGAAGTCTTAGTTCTACAGAATATTTGAGCAGCAACCTCTCCATCCACATAGGCTCAGTCCCAGAAGTCAAAGGCCAGGCATACTGACCCCTCTACTGGCTCTGCGGCTGCAGCTGAAGATGAATCTAACCTCAAACTCTGCCTTTTCACAAGACACCTTTCTCTAATGACCAAGAACTAGGAGATGGTGCATGCTTCTTAAAGTAAATCTTTACCAAAGACTTCCAGTGCCCTTTAGCAAAAAAATCAGATTAAAGAGTTACCACAGGCTGGGCAGGGCAGCACATGCCTGTAATCCCAGTACTTGGGAGGCCGAGGCAGGAGGATCACAAGCCTGAGGTCCCCCTGCCTCAAAGAAAAAAAGAAAAAAAAAGAGCTAACACAAAAATGTTTAAATTCTTAAAAATAATGCTGTTCATGTGATAGTTGTTGGAACTATTTTAACTTTCTAACGTTGTCTACCTAGCAGAGTCAAAAACTAGATAAAGAAATTAAGAAAGGAAAATAAATATAAAGCCATTTGACATGTCTCAAAGCAACATGTCCCAAACATTCCCTATCACCCCTCCTTTCAGTACGTGCAGAACTTTTGCCCCCCTGTCCCTACAACACTGAAATAGGCAAACTCAGTGTCCTTTACCCCTCCCTTTTCCCTGAACTCGCTGAAAAGAGTACAGATAGATTTACAGAATTTTCAAAGTCAAAGTGAGAACCATAGGGGATTCCCTAATTCTCAAAAAGTAACAGAAATAATGAAAAAGGTCTAATGACACCGAAATCAAACTCCCACCACACGGAGCCAATTGTCACTCAGATGGATTGAGTCTGTGTCAAGATAGAAAACATTTTTTAAAAAAATGAGCTAGGGGTGCATCTCAGTGGTAGGGCACTTGCAAAATATGTGTGAGGCCTAGGTTCAACTCCCATGTACCATAAAAAAAAAATTCAAGTGTTGCCAACATGATAGTATTGATAGTATTGTGAAAGAAGGCTTTAAGAGGTAATTATATGACAAAAGTTCCTCTCTCATAAATGTTCATTATTGTTAGGTGCCGTCAAGTAAAATCTAACACATAGTGACCCTCAGAGTTTACATCAGCTGATTGTTTTGTGATTGCTTCTGGAGTGGACTGCCACATCTTTCTTACTTCTCTCATATATAGGAGTGATTTTCTTATAACAGAGGCTTCACATGGCATTTGGATCCCTTGCCTGTACACTTTCCACCATATAAGACACAGCCTCACCCTCACATCCCAAATGCAGCAAGGCATCATCTTGAATGTGGAGAGACCATGCCTTCAGTGGATAATCAAACTTCCTGGTGACTTCTTCTTGGACTTCCTGGCTCTAAAACTGCAGGAAAACACATTTCTGTTCTTTTTTCCTTTTTTTTTTTTTTTTTTTTTGGTGGTACTAGGGGTTGAACCCAGGGCCTCGCGCCTGCATGCTCTGCAAGTGCTGGACCACTGAGCTGCACCCCCAGCCCATTTTTTACTTTTTTGAGACAGGGTCTTGCTAAGTTACGCAGACCGCCTCTGGTCTTGAACTTGCGATCCTCCTGCCTCTGCCTCCCAAGCCACTGGAATTACAGGTGTGTGCCACCACACCCGGCTTGTTCTTTTTTTCTTAATGTCTATTCTTTATAAGCTATTCAGTCTTGGGTATGGTTATAGCAGTCCAATGAACTAAGACAGCTGATAAAAGGTATATCAAGCAAGAAGTAATCAAAAGAGAATTGGAGTCCTATATTAATACCAGACAAAACAAACATTAAGACAAAGATTTTGTGATGATAAAAGAGTCAATCCATCAGGAACACATAATTATATATGTTTAATAACAGAGTCCAAAAATATATAAAGCAAAAACTTAACAGAATTGAAGCAAGACACAGACAAGTCCTCAGCAGTAGTTGAAGATTTCAGGAACTTACTTTCAGTAATGGATAGAACAATCAAGCAGAAGGTCAAAAGAGGAAATAGAAACCTTAAAATACACAGCAATGAGCTAAATGCTTGTATCCTCCTAAATTTCAAATGTTGAAAGCCTAACGCCCAATATGACAGTATTAGGAGGCAGTGTCCTTAAGAACTAGGTTATCAGAGTGGAGCCCCTGTGAGGGGATTAGTGCCTTTGTACAAAGGGGACCCTAGAGCATGCTCTCACCTGTTCTCTGCCATGGGAGAGGACAGCAAGGAGCAGCGGTCTTAAACAAGGCATGCTGGTGCGTGCTGCATCCCAGCACTCAGCAGGCTGAGGCAGGAGAATCAACCCAAGCTTGCAGCCAGCCTGCTCTGTATAGTGAGTTCCAGGCTGGCCTGAGCTACACAGGGGACCCACTCCAAAGAAACAGAGAGGGAGAGAGAGAGAAGGAGAGACAGGAGGTCAAGGGAGAGGCGGGGGGGGGGGGGGTGGGGGGGGTGATGCCAGCAGTGTGCAACACAGAAGAGGGTTCTAACCAGAGCACAGCCATGCTGGTGTTCTGACCCTAGACTTCTAGTCTCCAGAACTGTATGCAAATTTATTATTTGTAAGACATCCAGACTATGAAATTTGTTACAGCAGCCCAAACTAAGATAAGCACAATATACCAACTAGACCTAACATATCAATATAACACCCAACACACAGCAGACTAGACATTCAACATGGAACATTCTCCATGATAAACCATATGCTAGGCCAAAAAAGCCCCCATGTGTCTGTCAGCTTGTTATGCTGTAGGGGATGGCATGCTGCTGTGATGCTGAAGGCTATGCCACTGGTATTTCAGATACCAGCAGGGCCACCCATGGTGGACAGGTTTCAGCTGAGCTTCCAAACTAAGACAGACTAGGGAGAAGGACCCAGCAGTCCACTGCTGAAACATTTAGCCATTGAAAACCCTATGAATATTAGCAAAACACCATCAATATAGTGCTGGAAAATGAGCCTCCTAGGCTAGAATGCATTCAGGAAACAACTGGGGAAGAGCTGCCTCCTCAAATTAGAGTCAACCTTAATGACAGGAATGGAGTGAAACCCCTGGGACCTCCAGTTGCTGATATGGCATGACTCAAAATGAGAAGAAACATAGTGGCTGCAACAATGGGCTCAAACATAAAAGATCATGTAGCATGGCACAATGTTGTGTAGTGTTTTGTTCTATTGTACATAGGGTTGCTAAGAGTCAGGCCCAACTCGATGGCACCTATCAATAAAGGCCAAAAGAAAAATCTCAATAAATTTAAAATGACTGAAATTGTGCAAAGAATATTCTTCTGAATGAAATTAGAAATGAATAATAGAAAGAAATTTGGGGAACTCACAAATGTGTAAAAGTTCAACACCACATTCTTAATAACTAGTGAGTCAAAGAAGAAATAACAAGGAAAATTATAAAATAGCTTAACACGAATGAAAATAAAGATACATGTCAAATTTATGGATGCAGGTAAGGCAGTGCTTAGAGGGAAACTTATACCTGTAAATTCCTATAACTAAGAAGAAGAAGGAAGCCAAGCATAGTGGTACACCCTGTAATCCCAGCAACTCGGGAGGCTGAGGCAGGAGGACTGCAAGTTCAAGGCCAGATGCAATCTACAATTTAGTGACACTCTATCTCAAAATTAAAAATAAAAAATGGGGCTGGGTGCAGTGACACATGCCTGTAATCCCAGTGACTCGGGAGGCAGAGGCAGGAGGATCACAAGTTTGAAACCAGAGGCAGTCTGCATAATTTAGAGAGACCCTGTCTCAAAAAAGTAAAAAAGTGGGCTGAGGGTAGAGCTCAGTGGTCCAGCACTTACAAAGCATGCAAGTGCAAGTTCCCTGGGCTCAACCCCCAGTACCACAAAAAATAAATTAATTAATTAATTAAATTAAATAAAAAATGGGCTGGGGGTGCAGCCCAGTGGTAAAGTACTTGCAGAGTATATGCAAGGCCCAAGTACCACACACACACAAAAAAAAAAATTAAAAATTGAAAAATAAAAATAAAGAGAAGGATCTCAAGCCAAAAACCTATTCTTCCACCATATATATATGCATATGTGTGTGTGTACTCCCCAAATTGATCTACCAGATTCAATATAACCCTTTCCATAATCCCTGTTTCCTCTTTTCACAGAAATTAACAATCTGGGGCCCAGTGTGGTGGCAGATCCTTGTAATTCCAGCACACAGGCTGAGGCAGGAGGATCAATGTGAGTTTGAGGCCTGCCTAGGCTACATAACGAGCTTCAGGCCAATCTAGGCTACAACATAAGACCCTGTCTCATAGATGCAAAATGGATAGAGCAAATGACTTATTACTCTGTACCTCACTAACATTTAGAAATTAAAAAAAATGATCCTGTCTCAAAAAAAATTGATCTTGAGATTCATATGGAAATGTCTTAAGACCCAAAATATCCAAAATAACTTTGAAAATAAAATCTGAGAACTCACTGTTCCCTACTGTAAAGCTTCCCACAAAACAATGAGCAGAACGGTGTGAATCTGGCATAAAGCTGAACATCCACATCAACAGAGTCAAACTGAGAGCTTAGAAATAAACCCATAAAATGGAACATAATAAAAAGATAAAGTCAACCTAGCAAAGAAGGGACAATTTAGGGAGTGGAAAGAACAAGGGAGGGATCTAGCCAAAGGAAGAAATGATGGGAGAAGAAAGAAGGGAGAGGAGGAACACGGAGGAGTGAGGAATGAGAGAGAGGGTGACCTCAAAGTAAACAGCCCAACTTTAATAGTTCAGGAAATAATTATAATAATACCAATAATATGAAAGAATGGTAATAATGCAAATGCACTACAAAATTCATGTAATATTACTGACAATGTAAAAAGATAGATCACTACAGAAAAAGTTTCGACCTTAAACATAATTGGGATCCAAGGATATATACAAAAATATTCCCACAAAAAGACATGCAAGTGGAAGAGAGGCTTTTTGGGGGGATGGGACTGAGGGAGGAAGTGCACAAAAGGGTAAGGGGCAACTTATCTGTGCAATGTACAATGAAACGCATATATAGAAATGTCACAATGAAATGCAGAATGAATCACATTAAGTTGTACATTAAAAATTTTCCAACAATAAATAAATAAATAAATAACACTACCAGTTAAAAAAAGAAGAAGAAAGAAACCCATAAATCCATGGCCAATGGATACTTCTTTCTTTCTCTCTCTCTTTCTTTCTTCCTTTCTTTCTTTCTCTCTTGTTGTGTTTTTGTTGTTAGTTTTGTTTCATTTTTGCCAGGTCCATCTCCACTCATGACGGGTAGACTGAGTCCCCACATGAGGAAGGGTACCTTTAAAAGGTATCAGAGGGAAAATCCACCGAGAGGGGAAAAGTACCTCAAAGCCTTTGAAGGGAAAGTCCACCGAGAGGGGAAGAGTACCTCAAAAGAAGGTCTCTTCATGGAAAGGGACTTGGAATCTTGCCTTTACTTTTTCCTAAATTTGAATTGGTCACTGTTTTCTTCATATAGTAAATTTCTGGGAAATATTAATGAAAAACATGTAATAAATGTAAATATATAATCTTCTGACTCCGTGAGCAATGCTCATTCAGATAGGGAGCTAAAAAAGCCCCCCCTAGCAGACTTACAATAAAAGAATTCTTGAATGACTTCCAACAGCATGAACTCCTTGAGTTAACACAAACCAAAGTTTCTATACCAATGGCCCTCCAGCAAGCTAAACAATCTAGTAAGTTAGAACGCCCATTTTTCATATTGTGGACTCAATAGGGTGACACCTTAATAATAAACTGCCCCTAGTTTCCACTTAAAAACAGAGTAGTTAATAATAGTTAAACTACCCCATTATAATTTGTCATTGATAAAACGCCTAAGGAAAAACACACCTTCCTGATGTTTGTTACCAAGAGACAGTAAAGTTTATGCTCTGAGTTGTGGGCTCTTGTTTGTGTTCTGGGCTATGGGCTATTGTGATCAATATGTGTTTGTGAAGCCTGTTTCTGTGGGATACCATGCGTACTGTTCTTACTGCTTGCATAACCTAAGTTTAAAAAACTGTATAACAGGCTGGACTATCTGGGAAATAAATGGAACAGATCTACACTGTCTCCGAGCTGCTGTGTTTGCTGTTACCTACCGCCAACTCCTCATCTGCCTTCCGGAGACCCTGCATTCAATCTAGGCTGCAGCTGGACTGCGGCACATTTTGTTTTGTGGTATTAAGGATTATACCCAGGGCCTCATACATGCTAGGCCATTGCTCTACCACTAAGCTACACTCTCAGCCCTTTTTAAAAATGTTATTTTGAGAGCCAGGCATAGTAGCGCACACCTGTAATCTCAGCGACTTGGGAGGTGGAGGCAGGAGCATTGTAGGTTCAAGGCCAGAGGCAGCCTGAGTAACTTAGCAAGACCCAGACTTAAGATAAAAAATTAAAAATAGGTTGAGGGTAAAGCCTAGTAGTAGAACACTTGCAAAGTATGTGGGAGGCCCTGGGTTCATCCCCCAAGCACTGCAAATATATACATGTTTCGAGACAAGGGTTTATCATGTATCGAGACAAGGGCTTATCGAGTTGCCCAGACTGGCCTTAAAATTGCAATGTTCCTGCCTATGCCTCCCAAGTAGCTAGGATTATAAATGTGTGCTGCCATACCCAGCTAAGCCAACTAACTTTTGACAAGAGAGTAAAAACAATTCAAAGGGGAAAGAATAGTGTTTTCAACAATCATCCCGGGACAACTGGATACCTAAGCGCAAAGAATAAAATTGGACTCCTACATACATATTGGGCTGGGGTTTGGCTCAGTTGGTGGAGCGCTGCTTGGCACTCTTTGGGGACACAGGTTTGATCTCCAGCACTGCAAAAAACAGAAGGACACTCCCAAATCAATCCCAAAACAATCAGCCACTATAAACCCTATCAGAGTCACTATGAGCCTGACCCGACTCTACAGCACCTAACAACCACAACTACACACATATACAAAAACTAACAATAGATCAATGACCTGAGACCTGAGCGCTCACGCCATAAAACTCTTAGAACAAAACATAAGGATACATTTCATGACCTTGAATTCAGCAAAGGATTCTTATCCTCTATGAAGTTTAAAGGAAGTAAGCTATGCAGAGTGCTTACTTGGCCTCTTAACTAACATTCATTGAACATATATTTTAATTACTTTCCCTCAAAGGAGAGAAGCAGAGGAAGACAGTCCCATAAAAAGTCATCCCCCACGGAGACAGAGAAACAAGGACTTCTCGAGGGGCCAGGGGTGCTGAGGGGAAAGAATCATTTTTTCAGAGAGCTGAGATTAACTCAGAAGGACCGGAGAACATCTAAGATCAGGGACAGGTACCAGAAAGTCTTAGCATTGCAGGCAGGAGCCAGGTTACAGAAGCTGAAACTCTGGAGATTGGGAATCCCCAGCTCCCTCCTCCAGCAGAAGCTGTTTCTTTCATTGGTTTTATTTGTGGTGCTTCTGCCTCCAAAGGCCATGGAACAAAACCCAAGACACACTGAGCAAATGTTGCCACACTCCAGCCAGCTGGAATGTTTCTAGTGTGTTCTGGTCGCTTCACTGCTCACCAGGCCAGTCATTCACCAGTCAGTCATCACTGTGCCCCTAGAGGCTGCAAGAGCCATCAGAAGTGGTGAATGTCCTTCAGGAGCACATCTGCACTCTGCAAAGCCCAGGGTCCCTTGCCTGCTCCCAGCATGCTTCATACCCACGCTATGTACCACTGGGCTGAAACAAGATGGCAGCTCTCAGAGGAGTCCCCTCAGCTACCCACAATAAGCATCTGTACACAGCTCTCATCATAGGTGATTATGGCCACAGTTTAATCCAGTGGTTCCTCCTGATGAATAGCCTGGAGTCCTGAAGAAGCCAGAGGTGACCACAACACTCCAAGTTTCTGGAAAACCCCAGCTGGCTGAGTGTCAGCCTTGCATCAGGCCATCCCTTGGTGTGCTGTTGAACCGCATCACCCTTTCCTGGAATCCAGCCCTTTGGCTGACACTTGGCTGTGGAGACAGAGTGTCCCTCTCGCGGCTCACAAATAACACTTAGGCTGTTCTCTGCCTCAGCATTCCCAGCCCTTGGCCTTTCAGTCTCTTCCAACCCATTCTTATCTTCTCTTGGAAATCCGCTCTGTCTCTCCACACTTGTTTGTTCAGCTTGTTCTCTCTGAAGTTGTTTTTCTCCCCCTTCAAAGACCTGAGGCATCTGTTTTTCACTACTCCTTGATTTCTCAATTTCTCTCTTTCCCTCTGGCCCTTTCCTTTTTCCCATACTTCCTCTCTTCCCTTTTTCTCTTTATGCCTTCAGATGAAAACAAACAGATTAACTACATTGTGCTTTCTGCCAGTCTTGCCAGGCTCCAGGCATAGCCCTCTTTTATTTGGTTCATGCACTTTCCTTCTAATTACTTGCTTCTGATAGCGTAATAGGCTCCCACAAACCCATCATCACTGGAACGAAGACAAGACTCTCAATGATCCTGAAGAGCAATCCATTCCATAATCCTCTCCCAGCCTCCACCCCTCCTGGGTAACCAGCACACTGAACCCTGTGCCCTCCTTTCTTTTTGTAGTTTCACTCATGTAACTACCTCATTCTACCTAAGCTACTCTAGGTTTTTAAATTTATGAAAAGGTACAGCCCTATCTATACTCTTTTTCTTTGTTCTAGCCTGATATCATAGGCTTTGTTTTTACTTTTTACCCTGAAATGAGCTTAAATTTACACAAAAGTTGCAAGAATAATACAAAGAACTCTTACAGTTTTAATGGTACGTATTCATTATACATGTATACACCATATAAAGGTATATATGTATACATAAACCTTAGACAGAGGGTGCCAAAAAAAAGTATACACATCATAAGAGAAAAACTTTCCATTTTGCTGTTTTAAGAATGCGCTGTAGAGACCAGGTACAGTGGTGAACGCCTGTAATCCCAATGACCTGGGAGTTGGAGGCAGGAGGATCACAGGCTTGAGGCCAGAGGCAGCCTGTGTAATTTAGGGAGACTCTGACTCAAAATAAAAAATTAAAAACGAGCTAGGGGTGCAGCCCTGTGCAAGGCCTCCCACCTCACAAAGTACCAAGCATCTCAAATGTCACAAATTGTGCAACTGTTAGATATGTTGTAGGTTCTGTCGAGTATTTATGCCTCCATTGTCATTATACTTCCACAGCGTTCTTGAATTTCATATACCACTTCAAAACCCTGCACTCCTCAAACAAGGCTTCTGTCATTTTCTCTGACTGCTCCACCTGTCACATGGTGGCGCTAGCATTCATTTAACACCATCTCTGGAGCAAACATCATACTACACATTCAACTTCCAAAGTAATACATAGATAATGTGTTTGCATTATTCTTGGAGAAATTGTTGCTTCACTTAGTGTGGCATTGATAAGATAGATCCACACCGTGACATGTAATCTCTCTCTCTTGAAGCATTCTCTCTCTCTCTCCCTCTCTCTCTCTCTCTTTCTCTCTCTCACTCTCTCTCTCTCTCTCTCTCTCTCTCTCTCTCTCTCTCTCTCTCTCTCTCTCTCTCTCTCTCACACACACACACACACACACACACAAAAAAAAAAAACAGCCTTTCTTTTTTTTTTCTTTTTTTCTTTTTTTTCTTTCTTGAGACAAGGTCTCTCAATGTATCCCTGGCCTTAAACTTGTAATCCGTTTACATCCACCTCCCGAGTGCTGGGATTGTTGTTGTTGTTAGGTGCTGTCAAGCCAGATCTGACTCATAGAGACCCTAAGTACAGCAGAACCAAGCACTACCCTCTACTGTGCCACGCACACGATCTTTCTATGTTTAAGCCCATTGTTGCAGCCACCATGTTACTTCTCATTTTGAGTCATGCCACATCAGCAAAAGGAGGTCTCAGGGGCTTTGCTCCATTCCCATCATTAAGGTCAACTCTGCTTCAAGGAGGCAACTTTTCCCTAGTCTTCTCTTGATTGTCTTCCAGCCTGGGGGCTCATTTTCCAGCACTATATTTGACAGTGCTTCTCGTATTCATAGGGTTTTCAGTGGTTAATTATTTCAGGAATGGGCTGCTGGGTCCTTCTCCCTAGTCTGTCTTAGTCTGAAAATTCAGTTGAAAACTGTTTACCATAGGTGACCCTGCTGGTATCTGGAAAACTGGTGGCATAGTCTTCAGTATGTCAGCAACACACAAGCCCCCGTGGCACAGCAAAACAAGCTGACAGACACATACAGGAAGTGCTGGGATTACAGGACACAAATCCTTTTAATCTTTTTTCTTCCTTGTCTTTCTATTCAAAATCAACTTGAGAGTATCCAAGTTCTAGCTCTTGTTCAGTTACTACAGACCAGATTTCCAAAGAGGGCTGAGGTTTAGCTCAATTGGTAGAGTGCTGTTCCGTACTCTTTGATGGTGATACCCAGCAGCACAAAAATGGGAGTGGGGTGTGGCAATCCACTCCCAAAGCCATCCTGAAACAGTCAGCCACTGAAAACCCTGAGAGGGTCACTATGAGTCAGACTAGACTCAACAGCACCTAACGACAACAACAGATCTCCAAAGACTTATACAGAAAGTGACAAGAACATGTGTTCCTATGAAAATGAGTGACTTAGCAAAGTAGACACCAAAGGGATACTTCGCTTTTTATTCACTCACCCACCCAACCTATCTACATGTAATAACTGAGCAACTATTATGTTCCTAGCACTAGGCCTGACCATGGGGGCAGACAACATTTAAAACCACAAATGCCTTACCAGCCTAATGCTCCTCACATTGGTGTCCCCAAGGACATCTTCCTCATGTTTCAAGATGGCCCAAATGTCCCCTTCTCTGTAAAGCTACCCATCACTGCTCCTCCACCAAGTAGCTAATTAAGCACCTACCATTTTCCTGGCATACCACTAACTGCTTTCCTTGTCATGGTTTTGGAAGGCAGGCGTCACCACCCCCACTTCCCCAGTGAGTGCACTGAGAGGCAAGTGCTTAAAGCATTTGGATATAGTCACACAGCGATGAAAGGGCAGAGCCAGCACTGTTGCCAAGGCCTGACTTCAAAGCCAACTGGTCTTCTCACCAGTGCATGATAGATCTTAAGAGACATAAGCACATTTTCCTGAAAAAGCTTGGGCATCTTGCTCATAGCTCAATTACAGTGGCAGCACAGTTATCACCCTGCACTCCTTCTAGTTAGGTCCACAGCCCTCCCTGAGACTGATTTCAAGCTCACTGAGCATAAGAATTAGGTCTTGCTCATCTCTGAGCTCCCAGAATTTAGCAAAGGAACTGCAAATACAGTTAATCTTCATTATTTACATATTCCTCCTTTGAGAATTCCCTAAAATTTGTTACCCCAAAAATCAATATTTATGGCACTTTTGTGGACATGCTCACCCACAGGGCAGTGAAAATTGTGAATCACTGAATAAACACATTTCCAGCTGAGGTAAAATGAGACTTTGCTCTGCCTTCCTGCTTCAGCTCTGATATTGTAAACAAGTGTTCTTGTTTGCAGTCCATGTAATGCCACATTTTTCACATTGTTGATGATTTCACTATTTAAAATGCTCCCAAGTGCAGCTGGGCAACGTGGCAAATGCCTGTAATCCCAGCAACTCAGAATGCTGAGGCAAGAGGATCCTGAGTTTGCAGCCAGAGGCAGCCTGCACAGTTCCTCATGATGGTGTCTCAAAAATAAAAAACAAAAAATGGGCTTGGAGTGCAGCTCAGTGGTAGAGCGCTTGCCTAACGTGTGAGGCCCTGGGTTCAACCTCCCAGTACTGCAAAAATATAAAATAAAAAATAAAATGGTCCTGGGCATAGTGCTAAAATGTCATCCAGTGTTGCTAAGTACAGAAAGCCTGAGATGGTCAAGGGAACACACACGTCGGATGAGCGTTGTCCAGGCCTGACTTACAGCACTGATGGGCTGAGGCCCATGTTAATGAATCAATCACATAGTAAGCATAGTGCCCTCAAACAGAAACACACACTAAACAAGGTTATATATTGATTGGTTAACAAAAGCCTTATAACCAGAGACCTGAAGGAAACTAACCCTGTGTTTCCCTTGGAACAATAGTTCAGTTTCACTAACGCTGTGTTCAGTCAGACTTTGTAAAACACAACTATCATAAATAAAAAACAACTGCAGTACATGATCAGTAAATGTTGATAAAAGAATGAAGGAAAGAAGACATATTTTAGAGAGACAGCATTACAGGTGGAAAGTTGGTTCACAGCTGGGAGCAGTGGCACACGCCTATAATCATAGCAACTCAAGAGGTAGGGGCAGGAGGATCGAGAGTTTGAGGCCAGAGGCCTGGTAACTTAGTGAGACTCTATCTCAAGATAAAAACTTTTTTTTAAAGGGGCTGGGGGTACAGCTCAGTGATAGAGCACTTGCAAAGTATGCACAAGGCCCTGGGTTCAGCACCCCCAATACCACAAAAAAAAAAGACAGAAAAGAAAGAAACTGCTTTATGAACCTACATGAAGCCAAACAGATATAAAAATACAATAATTTTTGATATAATAACTAGATTATATAGCATAAATTAAAATATATTATCATATGGTGTTGTTAGGTGCCGTCGAGTTAGTATCCGACTCATAGCGACCCTCATAGGGTTTTCAATGGCTGAGTGCTTCAGGATTGCCTTGGGAGTGGATTGCCAGGCCCTTTTCCCATTTTTGCGGTGCTGGGAATTGAACTCGGGGCCTCAGAGACTGCAGCGCAGCGCTCTACCCACTGAGCTAAATCCCAGCCCAATATTATCATATAGTAAGAATAATAAATATATACCACCTGCTCAACGGGAGCCTGCAGCCATAGCCCTGTGGCATCTGATCCCATCAGATCTCGGAAGCTAAGCAGGGTCGGGCCTGGTTAGTACCTGGATGGGAGACCGCCTGGGAACACCAGAAGCTGTAGGCTTGGGAGAAGGACCTGGCAACCCCCTCCCAAAAATCAAGCTGCCATTGAAA
>VMDO01037583.1:0-14206 GCA_007922755.1 Pedetes capensis | reverse complement strand
TAGGCGTATGGATATTATTCTATCACTGACAACATTGTATTTCATGACAGATCTTGAAATGTCTTTTTTGATGATGAATGCAACCCCATTTCTCTTTAGTTTATCATTCCCAGCATAGTAGACCATATGACTGTCTGACTCAAAATGGCCTATGCCAGTCCATTTTAGCTCACTGATGCCCAGAATGTCAATGTTTATGTGATCCATTTCTCTTTTAACAATTTCTAACTTGCCTAGATTCATACTACGTACATTCCATGTTCCAATTATTAATGGATGTTTACAATTGTTTCTCCTCATTTTGAGTCGTGTCACATCATCACGTTGAGCACCCTGGGGTTTTACTCCATTTCCCTCATCACGGTATACTCTACCTGGAGGAGGCAACTCTTCCCCAGTAGTCTTTTGAGTGCCTTCCAACCTGGGGGCCTCATTTTCAGGCACTATATCTGACAGTGTTTCTTTGCTATCCATAGGGTTTTCAATGGCTAGTTGTTTCGGGAGTGGCTCGCCAGGTCCTACTCCCTAGTCTGTCTTAGTCTGGAAGCTCAGCTGAAAACCTATCCACCTTGGGTAACCTTGCTCATGTCTAAGGTTACAGTGGCAGAGCTCTCAGCCTCATCGCAACACGCAAGCCCCCACGGCAAACTGACAGACATGTGGGGGCTCTGATGGTAAAGTAATTAATACGAGGATGCATATATAGCATAAGAAAAAGAGAAGGAGAATAGAAAGAGGGAAGAGAGTAAAACAAGGAAGGAAGTAAATAAAAATTAAAAAAAAAAAAAACCCTCACGCATACACGCTCCCACCCACGTATAAAATCGCTTATAGTCAGGTGCAGTGGTATACACCCGCATTCCCAGCAGCTTGGGGGCGAAGGCAGGAGGCTCGCAAGCCCACGATCACAGGCATCCTGCGCAACCCAGAGAGACCCTGTGTCAAAAAGTAAAAATATGGGCTGGGGGCGCAGCGTGGCGGTCCAGCACCTACAAAGCAAATAGGCGCAAGACCCTGGTTTCAGACCCCCATACAAAACAACAAAATCAAAAAACAACAAAAAAACCAAACCAAAACAAAACAAAAACCCCATGAAACAAACCAACAACAACAACAAAAAATCAAAACAAAACAAAACCATGCATACACGCTCACACACACTTATTAAACACTTCTAGTCAGGTGCGGTGGTGCACGCCTGCAATCCTAGCGGCTTGGGGGGCGGAGACAGGAGGACCACAAGCCCGAGATCGGAGGCAGTCTGTGCAACTCAGCAAGCCCCTGTCTCAAAAAGTAAAAAATATGGGCTGGGGGCGCAGCACAGCTTTCCGCCCACTTGGGAGACCACTTGGGAGAACCAAATCCTCTTGTGGGTGGGATGATATTCAACCCCCCCAGAGGGAGTCTGTAGTAGGTCTGCCATGCACAGCACTTGCGCTAGAAACTGTTCTTATTGTGTCTAATTGTCCCACAAGACTCTGCCAGAAAGGAGCACTCTGTCCGCGTGATGCTCAGCCTCCTCCGCAGACCTCACCTTTCTCCACAGTGCGGTGGGATGACTTAGTATCCCCTCTGGTGTGTCTGGGGTCCAGGCATATGTGTGCCCGTATGTCTGTGGAGATTGCGTCTGCATGATTGTCCCGCCACAACGGGAGAGAGGGAGCCGCGTTTCAGCTCTGGATGTGTACTGCTGGCACTGGTTTCCCACCACCACAACAGGAGGGAGGGAGCGATTCCGTGCTGACTCACCAGAAAACTTGTAGTTTGTGTCCCGTGGGCAGGGTGACAGTGTGATGTCAAGGTTGCATGCTGTGTTGGGTCCGGCTCCCCTGGGTGTGTGGGCAAAGTCCCCTCCGAGTCTCCAGGATTCTGTCCTGCCATCTTGTCCTGTGCTGTAGTCGCGCTCGGAACTTCTCCGCTGGCGGTGAACTGCTCCGCCAGTTTCCGCCGAAAGGGAGCTCCCCGACCGCGCGCGACTTAGCCGCCTCCACAAGCCCCCGACCTCTCCGCAGCACAGTGGGGTGATTTGGGCTCATCTCTGATGTGTCTGGGATCCGGGCATATGTGTGCCCAATTTTCTGTGGAGTTCGCGACTGTAGGCCTGACCCGCCGCAACAGAAGGGAGGGGAGCCGCGTGTTAGTAGGATATTAAATTTTCCTATGTAACATTTCATGGTATGACCATCCCACAGTTTATCCATTCTGTTATTAAGAGACATTTGGATTGCTTCTGGTTCTTTGCCATTATAAATAGATATGTTGCCAGATGTAGACACGCTTGTAATCCCAGCACTTGGGAGGCTGCAGCAGGAAGATTATGAGTTTGAGGCCAGCCTCAGCTAAATAACTTGTGCTGCATAGTAAGTTCCAGGCTAGCTTGGGCTGTATAGCAATACCCTGTCTCCAAAAATAAATAAATAAATAAAATAAAATAAAATTTGCCAGACATGGTGGTGCACGCCTATAATCCCAGCAATTTGGGAGGCAGAGGCAGGAAGATCACAAGTTTGAGACCAGAGGCAGTCTGCGTAATTTAGGGAGACCCTGTCTCTTTTTTTTTTTTTTTTTTTTTTTGCAGTACTAGGGGTTGAACCCAGGGCCTTGCTCTTGCATGCTCTGCAAGTGCTGGACCACTGAGCTGCACCCCCAGCCCAATATTTTACTTTTTGAGACAGGGTCTCGCTAAGTTATGCAGACTCCTTCTAGCCTCTAACTTGCGATCCTCCTGCCTCCGCCTCCCAAATTGCTGGGATTACAGGCTTGCGCCACTGTGCCAGGCTGGGAGACCGTGTCTCAAAAAAGAAAACGAAAAAGTGGCTGGTTGTGCAGCTCATTTGTCCAGAATTTGCAAAGCATGCAAGTGTGAGGGCCTGGGTTCAACCCCCAGTAGCTCAAGAAAGAAAGAAAGAAAGAGAGAGAGAGAGAGAGATGGAGGGAGGGAGGGAGGGAGGAGGAGGGAGGGAGGGAGGGAGGGAGGGGGGGAGAGAGAGAGAGAGAGAGAGAGAAAGCAAGCAAGCTATTTTATGATGTTATGAACATTTTCCTCTGTGGCTTTTGTTTGTTTGTTTGTTTTTGTTTTGAGACAAGGTCTCACCTGGCAGCCAAGGCTGGCCTAGAACTTGATACTCTCCTGCATCTACCTCCCAGATGGTTGAGATTGTAGGTTGAGATTGTGTGCACCACCACACCCAACTCTTATATGTGTTTTTTTGATTCAAATATTGTTTTGTCATTTGTTTTATATTCTTAGGACTATTTCCAAAGACTTTCAATGTTTTTTCCAAAAATTTTTACCAGAGAGTATGTTTGTAGCTCCTTACACTGTCATGCTGAAACTATTTCATATTTTGTCAGATATTTCCTAGTCTGGACTTGCCTTTTCAGTTACGTAATTATCTCTTTTGATAAATGGAAGTTTCTAATTTTGATGAAGTTCAAGTAAAGATTTTTTTCTTTTATGTTTTCTGTTTTTTGAATCCTGTTTAAAAGTCTTTGCCTTCTGTGGGATATGAAGATAGCATCCTGTTACTTTTTTTTTTTTTTGCAGTGTTGGGGATTGAACCCAGGGCCTGTGGATGCTAGGTAAGTGCTCTACCACTGAGCTACATCCCCAGCCCTTTCCTGTTATTTTCTTTTGAAGAGTTAGAGTTCAATTTTTACAATTAGGGCTATGATCCGTCTTGAATTAGTTTTTTTTTTGTGTGTAAGACATATAGGGGTCAAATTTCTTTTTCTTTTTTTTTTTTTTTCTTGTTCAGATATACAAGTGCCTCATTTGTTTTGTACTGAATTCCAGTGTTGCCTACGCCATTAATTGACTGTATATGTATGGATCTGTTTCTGGACTGTAGTCTCTTCTGTTTGTCTATATGTACATTAATATCACATTGTCTTTACTATAGGTTTATACTAAATCTTTTACTTTTTAAATTTTGATACAGGGTCTCACTAAGCTGCACAGGCTTCCTCTAGTCTCAGACCTGCGGTCCTCCTGTCTCAGCCTCCTGAATTGCTGAGATTAAGGTGTGTGATACTGTGTCTGGCTTCCTGTTGGAGTTTTAGAGGCAAACTCCCATGATTAGGATATAATATTTAATTCTAGATACACTTTCATCAGTGACCACAGTGTTTTTAAAAAGGGTTGAGGCAATAAGGAAATCTCAAGAGATTTCTCTGAAATCATCTGTCCTATGGTATCAGAAGATTTCTCTTGTTCACATTAACTGTGTAGCATGAATTCTACCCCAGTGGTACTTTTCTTTATTACTTGCAAGATTAAAGCTCTTACTCTTTTTTATTTTGAGACAAAGTTTTGCTGTGTAGCCCAGGCTGGCCTTGAACTCCCAATCCTTCTGCCTCAGTCTCCTAAGTGCTAGGATTACCAGCATGTGCCATCACACCTGACCCAAAGCTTTTCCATAAACAGAAGTCAGCAGGAAAAAATTAAATTTCATCTGAGTGTAGTGGTGCACACCTGTAATCCCAGTGATTTGGGAGGCAGAGACGGAGGATCACAAGCTCAAGGCCAGAGGCAGCCTGCATAACTTATGGAGACCCTTTCTCAAAATAAAAAGTAAAAAAAGCGTTGGGGGTGCAGCTCAGGATTAGAGTGCATACAAAGCATGCATGAGGCCCTGGGTTCAACCCCCCACTACTGCAAAACAAAAATAAATAAATAAAAAACATTAAATTTCTACCTCACTAGTTTTGGAAAGGTTAAGGTTTAGGATGAAAGTATGTATTACCCAAAACTCCTGATACTAACTACAGTATCATAACAATAGACCTGTTTGGGAATAAAACACCATGATTTCATTTTGGGAAAATTGCTTAGCTCCAATTGTTTTAAAATATTAATATTCTTATAATATTCTTGGGGTATTAATATGGAAGAAAATATGAGAATTGTCTGTTCTCTGATTCTTTTGGAAGGGGATGAGGCAGAGGAAATAAGGGTTTTGGTCTTCTAGAGAGATGTTTACTCAACTGCCTAGAAACTTTTTATATTTCTGGGCTCTGTTCCATTGATCTGTTTTTCTATCATAAGTTAGTACCATACAGTATTCCTATAGGTTTTTTCCCCCCCATATATAAATAAACTTTTTACAAAATACTGTCCTGGGAATTTTAATTCTATTAAACTTTAATTTGAGCAGGTGTATCATCATTTAAGTAACAGGGATTACTTAGATAGAAAGTAAGAGATAAGTCAGACTTACTTATGAAGAGATCTAGAGTCCTGTCAAGTTTTTTGTGTTTCTGGAAGTTGCTCAAGAGGTTCATTTGAAGGTAGAATCAACCCTGAAGGGAACTCACTTCTACTTTCAGAGGGTGGATGTGGGAGGGGATTACTCACCTATTGGAGGAAGGTAATGAAGAAAACCTATCGGAAAATAAACATTTCTTACTGGGAATGGAGAGTAGGGTAGGCCAGGACAATTCTTGGGTGGAAGATACCCTGAAGGATCTCCATACATGCATCCTGGAAGAGGTGGAGGAAAAGGAGGCCATCTTCTCCTGAATTGGCTCCTCAGTTCCATCAGAACAATGGGCCTGTGATAGCAGGAGGTAGAGGAACAAAGCCAGGACCAGTTACTTGGTTTTCAGCAGAGACAGAAGAAACAGGCACATCTGAATTGTCAAGATCATCTTTGGTATCAGTTCTACAGGATTCCATTTCAGAAGACATTGGCCCATCCACTTTATCAAGGGAAGACTATCTGAGTTCCAACTGGTCTACTAGAATCCACGTAGAATCCATTTTACCCTTTAGAGGAAGAGCTGCATAAGGACATGGGTGATGCCTGGCGGAGGCATCATCATCCTAGGGTTTTGTTCCTATGGAGGTAACTGGGACCCAATGTCAGAAGGAACTCAGGTCATCATACCACAGAGACACCTGCATCTCCATGTTCAATGCAGCACTTTTCACAATAGCAAAGATATAGAATCAACCAAAGTGCCCTTCAACAGAAGAATGGATAAAAAAACTATGGTATATATATGCACAATGGAATACTATTCAGCAATCAAGAAAAATGAAATAAGGTCATTTGCAGCAAAATGGATGGAATTAGAGAAAATTATTTTAAGTGAACGAACACAAGCTCAGAAAGAGAAACAACACATGTTCTCACTCATATGAGGGAGCTGTTTCAAAATTACAAGAAGGAAAAATCCTGCTCAAAGGTCAGATCATAATAAAAGGGGGGGAGGGAAGATAAGAATGATGTCAATATAAATGGACTAGAAATTGCATGTAATTGTTCAAACAAGATAAAAACAAAGAACACTACAGGAAAAGTTTCTATCTTGAACAGAACTGGAACCCAAGGACGTATAGAAAAATACTATTAAGTAAAAGATAGAGAAGACTTGGATAGAAAACTTAGATGGGAAGGGGGAGCGGGGGGAAAGCATAGGGGAGGGTATGGGGTAACCTATATGAATAATGTTTATCAAATTGCATATATGAAAATTGTCACAATGAAAAGCATGTCAAAATGAATCACATTATGATGTACATTAAGAATTTCTAATTAAAAAAAAGAAAAGGAACTCTGAGGATCAGCTAACCCAGCATGGCTTTAAGTCTCCTCTTCCATTGCCTATCTGATAGTCCAGAGCCTTCTCTGGCCTTCTGTGAGCTTCTTCTGCCTCGCCATAGGGAAGAGTCTAAGTGGTTCCTACAACAAGATTGGAGAGGGAAAAGCCCTCACTTCAAATGAAGCTTGACCCAATGGCAAGGGGCCATATAGGGGATGCTGTCTGCCAAATGCTGCCTTTGGAACATCAACCGTGTAAAGATTATCTTCTAAGCATTCGCATTTAAGTGCTATTTCAATAATTTTTGTCTGTTGTAAGCATTTTTTCTCTTTAAATCATCAAGGTTTATTTTAGCCGGCTGAGCTTCCAACCAGTTGTCCTGTGCTTTTTTTCCCCAAAGGAATTAACCTTCCCTTGATAAAAACTAATGGTTCTCTCCAATTCTTCTTCAAGACCTTTGGCTTGCTGCCTGTAGGTCTTTAGCTCTTTAGCTGCATGGCTAATCTGTTCATCTACTTTGGAAAGTGTCTCTTTCTCTAACTGGTCATTTTCCTGCACTGTTGATTTCCCATTCAGCTTCTTTTCATTTCCTTGACACAGTTCAGTAAGGATCATTAAGTGTCTGCTGAAGGTTCTGATTCTCACTCTCAAGCTGGGCTTTTTGTGACTGCAAAGCTACCTGTTCACTCTGGTGATTTTTCCTATGCTCTGTAAGGTCTTCATTCCTTTTCTCTGCCTCAGATAATTAGATGTGAATCTGGTTTCTACTTTCCTCTAAGATTTTAGAGAACCATTTAAGTTAGCACTGTGAATCAGTTTCTTCAAAGGGCCTTTTGGCTGATTCTCTAAGTGAGCTTCATCTTCTGATTTGTTCTTCATTTCCAAGTCTAGATTACCATCATCTGTTAGGTCTTCTCCATTTTTAACAAACCTTCAGTCAGATTTGATGTGATTCTGTCTTTGAGAACTTGTTCTGCATGGACTTTGGAGTCTTCAAATGTTATTTTCTGTTAAGTTCACTTGCTCATTCTTTCCAAACTTCAGCCTCTTTATAAAAGCTCTTTCTTACTTTCCTCAATTGGGAATTTTCATTCAAAGCATCTTTTAATGCTCCTTTTACTTTTTCTTCACATGAGGGATTTTGATGCATTTTCTATGGTCTGTATCCTTTTTGAAATATATGCTATATCTTCATCTTGTGGAGAATGTTTAGATTCCTCTTCTTTTTGCTGTTCCCGTAGAAAGAATATTTCATCTAGATGTTTTAATTTGGACCTATTCAGGTTTTCACAGGTTGCCTCCAAACTGTGCTTCTTTTGACTTCTGCTCAGAGCCATGGTCTTTTAAAGGAGACACTAAACATTCAAACTTTTAGAAGAGGGCTTCCTTTTTCAAGTAGATTACATTTCCCAAGTCCAGAAAGCTTTACAGCAAACTTTTTTGCTCTTCTCGTTTAAAGTTGGTTTCTATGGCATTGGAAACATCTCCACAAACACAAGGGAAGAACAAAAAGTCCATTGACAGCCAGACACTCCACCACTTCCCATGAGACTCTGCAGGGGCTGAGGCTTGGTCTATGGGCTTCACCGTGGCCCTGCTCAACTCCTTAAGCTGGGCATTTTGTGACCAGCCTCAGGTACAACAGAGGGATAGCCCTGGGGACCTCTGTGGTCCCAAGCCACCCCAGCCCAGCGGGGTCACAGCAGGCGATCAGGAATACTGGCAATAAGTTTGGAAACAAAACACGTACCCTAGACCAGAGCTGAGCACTGCAGTGTTGCTGCTTCCAAGTGCTGTACCCAAGTGCAGAAACCTGGGGACCACTGGCCTTATAAGGCTCTCGCCGCTCTGAGGAACCTTGGCTTCTATGATGCCCTCTGTGACTTTCCTTATCCCAGATCTCCCCACAAGGGCTTGTGTGGTGCCTCCATGCCGCCCCCAAGATGGCCCCATAAGGGCCTGCAAAGAAAGAAAGAAGGGGGGGAGGGAAGAGGTGAGAGAAAGAGAGAAAAAGGAAGAGGGGGTGTGGGGAGGGAGGGAGAGAGGAAGAGAAGGAAGGAAGGAGGGACGGAGGGAGGCAGGCAGGCAAGCAGGCAGACATTGACTTCTGGTGCCACTCCTTTCTTGCCTGCACAGAGAACTTTATTCCTATAGTTTCATAGTCAATTTTGAGGTTAGATGCTGTGGGTTAAGATTTGTTCACTGCTGTCAAGATTATTTGAACTATTCTAGATTTTTTGTGTTTCCAAATAAAGTTTAGAATCAGTTTGTCAGTCTCTGCTTTAAAAATGTTGGGCTTGTGTTGAGTGTATAATTTGGGGAAAATTAACATCTTAACATTGAATCTTCTTACCAGATATATGGTATATCTTTCCATTTGCATAGATGTTCTTTATTTTCCCTTTGCATAGTGTTTTGTTGTATTCAGTGTAGAAGTCTTATACATTTTGTTAATTTTATTGCTAAATATTCTGTCTTTTGATATTATATATAGAATTTAATTTTAAAAGTTTTTTATTTGTTTGCTTCTAGTCTTTAGAAATGCAATTGTATTTTGGCCTTCTATCCTGAAACTAGTTTTTTCTTCAGGTTTCTAATGGCAAATGAATAGAGGGAAATTTAGAGGCCAGGATCTAATCTCTAAAAATTGGATTGAAATAAAAGCTTACTTAAATTCATACTAAAATGTAAATGAGTGTGGTTTTTATCCTCCTCAAAAGTATTTACATTTGGACAAAGATTGTTGTTGTTATTGTTAGGTGCCGTCAAGTTGGTATCCGACTCATAGTGACCCTCATAGGGTTTTCAATGGTTTCGGGATTGCCTTGGGAGTGGATTGCCAGGTCCTTCTCCCATTTTTGTGGTGCTGGGAATTGAACTCGGGACCTCAGACACTGCAGTGCAGGGCTCTACCAACTGAGCTAAATCCCACCCTGGACAAAGATTAGAGTTGTTTATTTACTTACTTCTTTTCTAATTGATAGAATTTTTTGCATTCATTTTGTATTTTTTGAGTCAGGGCCAAACTACTGGAAAAATAGGAAAATATCAGATGTGATCTTTGCTCTTGGAGAATGTGTCCATTAATAAGGAAATTGCCAGCATTCCACTATTTTTGACCTAGTGGAACTTTCCCCAAAATACCAGTAGAAAGTAGAATTGTGGATCTTTGAGATTTCCCTGCCAGAGAAGTGGAGAAATGTGATCTGATCCTGAGATAAGTTTCAAAATAGATTCTCATGTCAGTTCTTTCTCACTTTAAACTGTCTGATTCTTACAGCCCTCATACCCCTTTTAGAACTGTCTATCTTTTGTCTTTCTTCTCCTTAGGATTATGCTTTGGTGTATTAAATGAAGTAACCCGAGCCTCTATATACTTGGCCTCCTGTGAATTAAAGATGTCAACATACTTGACTGTTTTTCTCTAGCCTGTCTCTTCATTTTTTTCAACTATTTTTTTATTTTTATTTTGTTTTGTTTTTTGAGATAGGGTCTCACTGTATAGCCCCGGCCATCCTGGAACTTGCTATATACCCCAGATTGGCCTTGAATATGAGCCAGTCCTTCTGCCTCAGCCTTCCACGTACTATGGTTACAGGTATGTGCCACCACATGGCATTTTCCTGCACTCTTAATACTCTTTACCTGTGCTCTTATTTGAAGAGATTGTTGTTTGTTATTAAAGTCATGTTGGCAAACTTGGACCTAGATGGTTTTCCACTGTGGATATTTTCCATTGAACTTAATTGCAATTCCCTGTAGAAGAATTGCCTGAAAACCCAGTGTAATGTGTTTGCTGAACAAATCTCTTTTTTTCTTTTCATTTCAGTTGGAAAGACATCCTTGATCACCAGATTCATGTATGACAGTTTTGACAACACCTATCAGGTATTTTGTTTTTGCCAATTTATTAGTTATTTTGTGTTTTAAGTAATATTCAAAGTATTTTTAAAAGTTGAATTTATTTACGTAGTCTTAAATTTAAAAGCATTTTCTGTATTCTGCAAAATGTTATGTAAATACAAAATATGCACAAACTCAGTGGTAGAACACTTGTCTATTGTGTGCAAGGCCCTGGGTTCAACCTCTCAGTACAGGAAAAAAGAAATCTGAATCCTTTTATCATACATATTTTCCACATTAGAAATGTACATTTTATTTCAGAAATATGCCTTCTCAATCTTTCTTTCTTGAAAAAATGAAAAACTTGGACATTTCCTTTCTAGGAGGCCATGTGACTAGGGTTTAGCTCTGTTGGTAGAGTGCTGCACCGCGCTCTATGAGGACCTGGTTCAGTCCCCAGCATCACAAAGATGGGAGAAGGATGTGGCAGTTCACTCTTAGAAGCAATCCCAAAACAATCAGCCATTGAAAACCCTCTGAGGGTCACTATGGGTCGGACCTGACTGACAGCACCTAACAACAACAACAAGGAGGCCATGCAATGACCATTAGTGTTGAAAGGACCTTTATTTACATCTTAATTCTACTATTTGGTACTTGGATGGCTTTTGACCAATTACTTAATTTTTTGGAGACTACGTTTTCATATCTATAAAGTGGGGATTATAATTCCTATGCAGGTTTACTCCTTCCTTTTTGGAAAAAAAAAATAGCTCTATTATTTTGTGATTATTGTCATTTGCCATGTTTTGCTTTCTTTCTTTGAAGACTTTAGCACTTGTTTCCCAGTATTCCTCTGCGTTCTAATCCGTCAGCATTTTAGACAGCTATAATGTTCAGCTATAAGTTTCATAGAAACTCTACCAGCCTCCTATACTTTTGCTTCCATGATCTCTACCTTCTCTAAAAATCATTGGTTCATATATTCCCTTCTTAGACCACAATCTTCTATCCTAAGCTTTTTATTTACAAAAAATAGAAAATGATTTACAATAAAGCCTCAAATCCAAGCCAGGCACTGTAGTGCATGCCTGTAATCCCAGCTATCTGGGAGGCTGAGGCAGAAAGATTATGAGTTTCAGGCTTGAAGCAGCCTGCACAATTTAGCAACACCCTGTCTCAAAATAAAAAATAAAAAAGGGGCTGTGTGTGCTGCCTATAGGTGGTAGAACACTTGCCAAGGATACTCAAAGCCCTGGGTTCAGTCTCCCAGTACTGCAAGCAAACAAACAAAAAACAAAAACAAAAATTCACCTCAAATCCATTAATTTTGTTCTGTGCCTTCTGTTTTTCTTCCCTTTCTACCATAGACTTCATGGGAAAAATCATTAACTTTCTAGCCTCATTTTTATTCAGACACATCTGCCTTACACAATCCCTATTATGGTTGAATGCAGTGTTCTGTTTTCTCTTCTTTAATACTTGGTATTGCTAGTGTCAGCTAAGGTATAAGTTCTACCAAGCATTCTTTGTAGTAACTATTTCATAATCTGTACTTCCCAAACCTGACCTTTACATACTACCACTGTCCCCTGGCCTATACTTTGAATATCATGCTCCATGGAAGTTATCAAACAGGAATCCTCTTATTTATTTTTCTTAAATCAGCTGTGTACATGTAAGTGAATCTATACCAATCCTCTCTCTCTTTCCAATATAATAAAACTCTCCTTATCAAAAGCCAGTCCCTAACTGCATTAAATCACATCTTCTGTGGCATTTGTAATTTCCAACTCTAGTTAGTCTTTATTTCCTGGAGGTCGTTTGGGTTTTTGTTGTTGTTTTTGTTTTAAATGCTGGCCACTATTGGTACAGCAATGAATAAATAGACCAAATCTTGCTCTTGTGGAACTTGTAGTGGAGAGAAATCACACAACTAACAAGTAACCAAATAATTTATTCTCGTTGAAAGTGCTATGAAAAAGTGCCTTTCAGAAGGAATGATTATACCACGATGATGACTGTGGTCTTTCTAGTATCTAGCTGCATCATTTACAAGTCACTATTTATTTGTAATGATAGGAATTGAACCCAGGCCCTTGCTTATTCTAGGCAAGTATTCTATCCCTGAGCTACATTTCCCAGACTTAATTCTCTATAAAAATTCTAGGAAAAATCAGGTGCAGTGGCACACACCTGTAATTCCAGTGACTTGGGAGGCAGAGGCAGGAGGATTGTGAATTCAAAGCCAGAGACAGTTTGCATAACTTATGGGCTGGGGGTGCCACAACTGGGCAGCCCAGTTGTGGAAAATTTGCAAAATATATGGAAGGCCCTGGGTTCAACCCCAAGTACTGTAAAATAAATAAATAAACAAACAAATAAGTAAATAAAATTCTAGGAAGCTGTTTTACAGAAATCAACAAGTTAATCCTAAAATTTAGATTAAAATGTAAAGGACCTAGAATAGTCAAAACAATGTTGAAGAGAAAAATAAATCTGAAAGACTTTATCTCCCAGTTTCAGAACTTACTATAAAGTTACAACATTCAAGAAATGTCATTCTAGCATATGTATAGATACATAGATCATTGGAACAGAATTGAGAGTCCAGAAACAAAATTCTGTATCTATGGACAATTGATTTTGACAAAAGGCAATTCAATCAGGAAAGTGATAGCCCTTTCCACTAATGATATTAGAACAATTGGTTGTCTACATGTGAAAAATATCTAGACCTTACACCATATATTAAAATTAACTAAAAATAGAGCATACCCTTAAATGCCAGATCTAAAACTATGAAACTTTAGAAGAAAAATTTTAGGAAAGTATATTCATAATCTTGAGTTAGGAAAACATTCTTTCCTATAACATGAAATGAACAAACTGTAAAAGAAAAAAATGGTAAATTTAAATTTAAAATGTTAAACTTTTACACTTAAAAGACTCCATTTTGAAAATGAAAACAATCTTTGAATCTGAAAAATCCCCAGGAAGAGAAAGCCACAAATGAGACTCTCATTTTCACTAGTGGTGATAGCTAATAAATCAACTCCTTACTCTGAAATTAGGAATGAAAAGGAAAGAAGTATCTATTTTGCTTTTTCTTATGCAAATGATACTTCATGGTCACCAAATAATTCTGCTTGGTAAATTCTAGGTAGAAGAATTCTATCTAATAAATGAACAGGAATGACAGAATTAGAAAATTAACATTTTGTGACCGGAATGGAATAATTGATTCAGGTAACTATTACCAATGAATATTAAGCCCATCAGGTGAAACAATAATGTGAAATTGGGTGTTTGCAGTATCCCAAGTTATCATCCTGTAGATTATTTGTTGGTCAGTAGTGAAAAGCATAGCTTTACAATGGAGGAATCATATTGTCACCATCCAAACTCACTAACCATACTAAGGGTGGATGTTAATGAGATATGATATGAAATACACAGTGCCACCTACAAACCTAGAACATGTTGAATCTGAATCATATCAAGTCTTACAATTAATTTAAAGAAATACAGAGGATGGATGAACAATCTGACACCAGGAGATCAGAAGACTGTTTGAGATTATGGATCATGAGTCAGTTACCCTAAAATCAGTTGTGTTGTTGTTGTTGTTGTTGTTAGGTGCCGTCGAGTCGGTATCCGACTCATAGCGACCCTCATAGGGTTTTCAATGGCTGAGTGCTTCGGGATTGCCTTGGGAGTGGATTGCCAGGCCCTGCTCCCATTTTTGCGGTGCTGGGAATTGAACTCGGGGCCTCAGAGACTGCAGCGCAGCGCTCTACCCACTGAGCTAAATCCC
>VMDO01037582.1:0-14242 GCA_007922755.1 Pedetes capensis | reverse complement strand
CTAACAACAACAAGTTGACAGCAACTACCCAGATTGTGAATAATTGGGTTTGGCTGTGAACGACTGTTCACAAAAGCATTGGTGGGCTAGACTTGGCCTGTGAATCATAATTGTCTAACCTACAATATAAGAACAGTTTCTATGTGCTCTGAACATATTCCTTATCCTTCTCTGTTGTCATCAGTGGGAGGAATTTACTATCAAATGAACATTCCCATATAAAATGTGCAGAATCCAAGCATTGGAAGGATGTATATTCTTTGACAAGTTACAATGTTTACTATTGAAGTGAACATGTTCAACATACATTCATGGAAACTGATGTATGAAATTCTTCTGCTGACTTGAAGGAGAAGGAATAGAGATAATAGAGATAATATGTTTGTGTCAATAGTTTCTATTTTCTCATGGCTTGAAATAGAACCTGTGCAAGGAAGAGATTCACAGGTACTTAGAGGTAGGAGAATCTGAGATAGAAAAAAGCATGTAAGTGTTTAAAGTATAAGTGTTTTCATTTTATAGTTAGCCAAAGAAGAACAACTGGTTATCTAAGTGAATATGAAATTCTCTGATTTGGTTTTGGAAATTTTACAACACCACCAAAGGCAAAAACTAGGAAATGAGCTCACGAAATAGATTGAGACAAAAAGAAGGAAAATTTGATATAATATTGCAATTGTGAAAGTGGCTATGTAAGTAGATACAGGCTCATTTTCCTTGGGAACATGGCAAGTATCCCTTGACACTCAGAATTTTTCATGTCTTCATTATAACTACCTAGCATTTCTGAGATTTATCGTACATGGACAACTGCTTCCCATTCTTTTTAATCAAAGAAATTTTTGAGTGAGAAATCAGAGAGACTGACAAAATTCCATGATGGTAGAAATGCATATGCTATCAGTTGGTGTGATGTGGACAAGGTCCAGAGAAGACACAAGAGAAGTAGACTCCTTACACAAAGTTTTAACATATGAATTAATGACCAGCCATAATTCTCCTAATCAGAAACTATCTCTAGGGATGATATTTCTTATATATCCACTCTGCAAACTTATTCCAGAATATCAGAACAAAAGGAATATATAATCAGAAAAGGCCAATACTCTAAATCTAAAAACCTCTTTGGTGAAGCTCCAAGTCAGTTATGAAGGATAGAAACCAACACTGTTTCTATTTGTACTCCATGGAATGGATCAAATGGAATGGTATAAGTTGACAAAGCTGAAATCAGAGGTAATTTGATTGTCTGTGATGCTGAGTAAGAAAGGTATCTCTCAAAAGACATATTGACTACTGTGTTTTCTATGGGTGTTCAGAGAATCTTACACTTTTTCTCCTAATTTGGATATTCTTTGGACTGTTTTCATTAGTTATGCAAGAGATGTCTGTGTCACAAATCTTGTCTTTCTTAGGGTTATTAAGATAAACATATTGAGATATATTATTCTTGTTTAAGATTAGTGTTTATTAGTCATGATAATAAAAAACCATACCATATATTATTCAACCATTAGAGAAATTGCTGAGCACTAATCTTTTCACAGTCTTGTTCCTCCAATTCAAATATAAACTTTATGACTTTCCATATGCTTATAGGGGGAAGGGTTTTAGTTCACTTGATAGAGCACTGCTCAGCACAGTTTAACACCCTGGGTTCAATCCCCAGCATGACATAAATGGGAGAAGGATATGACAACCCACTTCCAAAAAAGCAATCCTGAAATGATCAGCCATTGAAGATCCTATGAACAGTGGAGGAGCCCTTACACAGTGCCAGGTATGGCTCACTATGGAGTAGTGTTTCATTGGTTGTATATAGGGTTGCTATGAGTTGGACCTGACTTGATAGCACCTAACAACAACAGTAATATGCTTATAGTATGAGACATATTTATACAAATACTATGCCATTGCCGGGCATGGTGGCACATGCCTGTAATCCCAGCGACTCCGGAGGCACAGGCAGGAGGATCTCAAATTCCGGACCAGAGGCAAGCTGCATAATTTAGCAAGACCCTGTCTCATGAATTAAAAAAATGGGCTGGAGGTGCAGCTCAGTGGTATAGCACTTGCAAAGTATGCAAGCATGAGACCTTGGGTTCAACCTCCAGTACCAGAAATAACTAACTAACTAACTAACTAAATAAATAAATAAATAAATAAATCCCATCCTATTTCTGTTCAGAGAATAAATGTTACATGAAAACAAGGTGCTTTAAATAGTATCTCTGACATATAGAATTTTTTTTTCCCAGACAGGGTCTCTCTGTCCCAAGCTGGCATCTGACTGTCTATGTAGCCCAGGCTGATCTTGAATTTGCATCTATCCTCCTGCCTCAATTTCCCAAATGCTGGGATTACAAACATTTGCTGCCATGCCCAGGATCAAAAACAGAGAATTTTTTTTTGCCTTATAGAAGGGCAAACAATTAAATTTAGGAGCAGAAGTATACCCAAACCTCTGACTTACTGACATGTAAATATTGTCATTCAGGAGCATTTGTGTATTCATTTTTCTAATAATAATAACTAAATAAATTTGATATATTTTTGTTTGACTGAGTTATTTCTCAAAGCTCTGTTTGTAATTATGAGAACTTGGAGAAGTCAGTATGAAATTTAGATATTATCAAGGAGTGGAAATTTCCTTAGAAAAATATATTTACAGATTATTTCTATCAAGAAAAAGAGAAAGCTATGAATCAGTAAGTAAATAGTCTGTTCATATTAAAATACTAATTAGAAGTATCTTACTTTCTTTGCATAACTAGCACTACACAAAATTTACTTCTTTCAAAGTAAATAAATAAGTAGGGCACGGTGCAATATACCACCTGTATTCCCAGCAACTTGGGGTGCTAAGGCAGGAGGATCACCAGTTCGAGTTTAGCATGTATAAATTTGCAAGACCCTATATCAAAAACCTTAAAATAAAAAAATATAAGAGGGGCTTATAGTGCATCTCAGTGGTAGAGCACTTGCCTCTCATCTGCAGGCCCTGGGTTCAACTTCCCAGTATTGAAAAAAAAGGAGTAAATAAATATACCTAAATTGTCCTTGTATAAACAAATCTCAGCAGCAGATAAGCTCTGATACAAGAGCTCTTTCTGAAACTTCAACTACAAAGGATACAAGAAATAAATAAACCAACAAAATGCATAGGCCCCACATTGTTAAAAAGGAAATCTCTGAACTCATATTGTTTCTTTTGGTAGACTAATTCAACAAGGACAACCCCCCTGCCCACAGGAGCAATATCCTTTCTGGTAGCATGATTTTCCCTGACCAATTGTGTACGGGCAAAATGGTAGTATATTCTTGTTATGTAAAGAAAGGAACCAAGTGAGCCAAAGTAGTTGTGTGATGTGGACAAGGTCCAGAGAAGACACAAGAGAAGTAGACTCCTTACACAAAGTTTTAACATATGAATTCATGACCGGCCATAATTCTCCTAATGAGAAACTATCTCTAGGTTTGATATTTCTTATATATCCATTCTGCAAACTTATTCCAGAATATCAGCACAAAAGGAATGTATAATCAGAAAAGGCCAATATCTCTAAATCTAAAAACCTCTTTGGTGAAGCTCCAAGTCAGTTATGAAGGATAGAAACCAGCACTGTTTCTATTTGTACTCCATGCAAAATTAATTATAAGAAATTATCGCTCTCTTGGTTGGCTGCATTGTTATGAGATCACCCTTATTTTTAGAATGGAAACCAACAATCCTTTTAGTATCTAAAATTTTCTGTTTTCATTGTATGTTTTTGTTGTTAGGTGTCATGGCGTCAGCTCCAACTCATAGTGATCCTATGTACAACAGAACTAAATACTACCCAACATTTTGTCATGTACACGATCTATTTATGTTTGAGTCCTTTGTTGCAGATACTGTCTTTCTTCTCACATTAAGTTGTTCCACATCAGCAAATGGAGGTCCCAGGTGCTTTACTCCATTCCTGTCATTAAGGTCAACTCTGCTCAGTCATCTCTTGAGTGCCCTTGACCCTGGAGAACTCATTTACTGGCAATATATTTGACAGTGCTTCTCTGCTAAGCATAGGATTTTCAATGTCTAAATGGTTTGGGAGTGAGTTGCCAGGTCCTTCTCCTTAGTCTATCTTAGTCTGGAAGCTCAGCTGAAACCTGTTCATCATGGGTGGCCCTAATGGTGTCTGAGATACCTGTGGCCTAGGTTTCAGAATCACAGCAACATGCATGTCCTACAGCACCACAAGCTGACAGACAAATGGGAGTTCCCTTCTACAGTCAACATTCATCATAACTCACTTCAGTTGTATCAACTCTTAGTCAGTACTCTGCTCTGTTAAAAACAGCCCTGTACCTTGGTCTTTCCAAAGACATTGCAATACTCATCTGTGAAACATTTGCTGAAAATTCAGGAGTTATATTATCTCAAACAACTTAAAAATAATTAGAACTAAGTAAAAGATACACTCTTCCTCAAATTCCACTGATCATCCCAACTTTTAGTCAGGATATCTAACTAGATTTTTTTTCATTCTTTCTTTCATTTCTCTCAATCTACCTCATATGGTTTAAATTCAGAATAGAAAATTTCTCCTACCTTTGAAAATTTATTCTGATCTCTCTTTTCCCCATCCCAAACTTCACTCTGGACTTTTTTTACATACCCAAAATATTATTAAAGAAGTTAACAAAAATATAGCTATTTACTCATGGACCTGAGGATTTTATTTGTAGCATAAAAATGGAAAAAATATTGAAATAAATGTTCATCTTTTAGAGAGTAGCAAATCTGTGGCTTCTTTTCCCATCATTCTCCATAAGCATAAGAAAGCACTTTATAGATTTATGGTATTTTTCCTGGTACAAAGCTATCCTTTTAGTCACTTTTGAAAGCAGAAATGCCCACAGGAATGTGTTGTTTATTTATTAATACTGAAATTTGTTGTTTTTTCCTTGAACTTCAGGTTTTCAAAGGACCTTAGAGAGATGATGTAAAATAATGCCTTTTTCTCTCTCCTAAAACAGCACTGTAGTTTGTAATAAGTTTCACAGCTTTAGATTTGCTTCATATGCTGACTTAAAATGTGAAAGTATCTACAAATTTATTTAATATTGTAATGACATATCTATATTCTAGTTATATAAAAATGACCTCTACTCCTGCTTTTAATGTTAAAAATAATTAATAATCACAATACAAACCCATTTCTGATGTTATAACATTAGAGTTTTATATTAGTTCTTCATAGAAAGCAATAATTACATATGTAGGATAGGATATAAGCAATTGCACAGGAGAAATGTGAGTATACAGCATAAAATATCAGTTGACATCCACTAAAATGTAAATAAGCCTTATTCAGAAATAGTGTGAATTGATTGGCAAAGATGTATTAAAGTAGAATTAGTCACAGATGCAAACAATTTGCAAGATAATTAGAAATGTTTTCTGGCATATTGACTATTAAAAACTAAATTCATATTAATAAATCTATATGAAACTGTGCTGTGATGGAATTGTTTATGAGTTTCCCTCTCATCCCCATACTTATTCAAGATGTCCTTCACAAACAGGAAACACATAAGTGCTTCTGCTTTTAGTGGTTTCTTGTTGACAATGTTGTTAATGCCAATTTCCTCATCTTTATGAGAAAAATTGGGTGATAATCTGAACTAATAGTCATATTGGCAAACATGTTTCAAAATGTGTGAAACTGCCTATATATGTCACAATGCCACTTAAAATTGGTGACCATGTAACATTTATTGCATGAAGTATGATCAAAGATACTAAAATTTGAAAAAAAAATTAGATGAAAAATCACAGGTTTTTGACATATTAGTTATGCAACTCATAAATTGGCTTTTGTGGTAGTTTAATAAGTAATCAGATTTCAATGATGTTTTCCCTCCTTTTAAGATCAAAGTTTAGAATATGCACCAGAAAACAAAGTATTCCTTTATTCTTTCCCTTTACCATTATATTTTGTGAAGTTCAGAAGAATTAATTGACTAGGTAACTGGTGAATCTAATGTGTTCAGCATAATCAATTTTAATCAATCTCAGAATCTTCAATATAGAAAATGAATTCATTTCTTTGGCTTATAAGGAAACATTTAAAACTTTATTCATATCAAAGTTTTTGACATTGACATGAGAAGACATAATATTAGAGCATTGTTCAAGGAACACTTAGGTTTGTTGTTGTTGTTAGACAACACACTCCCTGACACTGTGCCATGCCTGGCACTATTGTCAGTGCTTCTCTGCTACTCATAGGCCTTTTACTGGTGAATTGTTTTGGGAGTGGGTTGCCAGGTCCTTCTCCAAGCCTGCAGTATCTCATGATCACAGGTGGTCTCTCAATCAAGGACTAACCAGGCTGACCCCTATGTAGCTTCTCAGACCAGGTGGGATCTGATCAGATGGGTGCTTGTGGCTACAGACATTCAGATACAGGAGCTACATATCTGAAACCATTAAGTTAATTTAAATCTGTGTTTAGCTATAAGTCTTTTATTACTTTATCTTAATTTGTACAAAGGTACATTTCTATATGAAATATAGAATAGTTTTTATCATACTATTTTTATACTTGGGCTGGAATTTAGCTCAGTTGGTACAGCACCACTCTACAGTCTCTGAGGTCCAGAGTTCAATTCCCAGCATCACCAAAATGGGAGAAGGGCAGGGCAATCCACTACCAAGGCAATCCCGAAACAATCAGCCATTGAAAACCCTGTGAGGGTCCCTATGAACTGGACAGACTTGAGGGCAACTAGCAACAACAATTCTTTTTACTTAGAAGTATGTATGCACATTTGAGTACTTCTTGGTATGTTTGAGAGACATTTGAAGACATTGAGAAAATTACTGATCGAATATTGGTACAAAAATTGCTTACAAACTTCAGTAAAGAATTTCCCTCACAATAAGTAATATTTTATGCAAGTTTAAGGGTTTCTTAGATGAATTTTGTAAGATTTTATATATTAGTATGGACAGTAATTTCTACTTAAATAGAATTATTCAGCACCAATCATTTTTAAGTTATGTGATACATCAAATTTTATGGTAAAATTTTTAATGTTCAGGAATATATTGATGACTGGATAATGAAAAATGAAGATTCACAGACTAATGGGCTATGACTCCGAAATAGACATGGTGTTCTTTGTGTTTATACTGTTTTTACTTTGAAACAATTTTAAATCAGATAATTTTTGTAGGTAGTAAAATAAATTATTGATGCTTAAATGCTGTCAGAGGAAGTAAACAGAAATTTAGAGAACTCCCTCAGTGTTATGTTAGGTGAGAATAACAAAAAGTTGTAAAGATAACAGTTTTCTCAAAGCAATTGCATTTAATTGTAAGATTGCAAACATGTAAGAGATTTTATACAAAAACCTGGGAAGCTGAACATAAAACATTTCTGTTTGTAGATTATTATTTTTTCTTTCTTTTTTGAAAAACACTATGTCTGGGGAGAGTGTTCATATCCACTGAAAATATTTTATTACAGTGATCCTAATTGTAAATTGTAGAGGTTGGATACAAACGTTCTTAATAAGCATTCAGTATTAAAAGCAAAATTTTAGACCTTTGTGGAAATCTTGGCAATCTTTTTAGAAGCATGTCCATTCACACAAGTATTAGTAAACAAAAAGCCTCAAGTAGGGTAAATCTATTCAAAAGTCTACATTCCCTCCACCTCTCTTCATAGCTATCCAACTGTGCTAAATCATGCAAAGAGAAAACGAACAAATAAGTCACTCCAAGACTGGAAATCAATGTTGCAGAATACCTGAGAGATAAAGGCCACTCATCAGCAAGCCCAACCAGGCATTAAGAAATTAATGCTGAATAACCAAGAGGATAGGAGCCTGCTGTGGTTGTTTGGTTCAACGCTTCATGGGGTTTGGCTCACACAGAGCACATATACTTAGGAAATATGAGGAGGAGGATACTTTCTTACGTAGTCTTTCTTGTGTCTTTGAAGCAGTAATTGGTTGTTGAAATGAGTTACTCACGGTACACTTAGAATTTAATATACCAAAGTGTAGGCAAAAGAGAACCTGCTGTTATTTCTGCTTCAATTTGGGTTGTTGGCACTTAAAGCATTCTTTAGGAAAAACAGAAAATTTTGGAGCTGGAACAAAGAATAGCAATTCCCCTAGAACATTTTTGGAGTGGTAGAAGAGGACTAAGACCTGAAATTTAGAAAGGGTTAAATTAGGCAGTGTATCTAAAGAAGCTCAGGAGATTTCTTTAATTCTCTCTCTAAAACATCCCTTTTGTTTTCATTGAACTAAAATTCCCAGGTGGAAGAAGCACAGGACATCAACTCAAAAGAAACCACAGCTCTGTTTACTTTTCAATCCCTACACAGATGTGTTTGGATTTCTTTTGAGAACTGGTATGCCTTCAAAGAATGTTGAGACATGTTTAATAAGATGTTTCACAATGTAAATACCTAGAAAGAATTCCACCAATATTTGCAAATTATGTGTTCTTACCTATTTCAGCACCTGAAGCGGTAGCCCTGTGGCATCCGATCCCATCAGATCTCGGAAGCTAAGCAGGGTTGGGCCTGGTTAGTACCTGGATGGGATACAGCCTGGGAACACCAGAAGCTGTAGGCTTGGGAGAAGGACCTGGCAACCCCCTCCAAAAATCAATCTGCCATTGAAAACCCTATGAACAGCAGAGAAGCACTGACAATAGTGTTTCCCCTGTTGAACAGAGGGTTGCTATGAGTCGGATACCGACTTGACGGCAGCTAACAACAACAACAACAACAACCTATTTCAGCTAGTTTATCTGAACAAAATCACTCAATACTATACAATTTTATGGCACAGGTCACAACATTAATATATTTAATCTGCAGAATGTTTTCTCAAATAGTAAAAAGAATAATAATACAAAGATATAGTCAATGTATGGCATTTTTCCTTTTTCATAAATATGTATTTGTCGAACATGTTTCAAACACTTTCCACTTTGATGATACAAAGCATCTAAGCATACTTCTGTCTCAAATACTTTGAATCTGTGCCCTCTGTCTAGAATTTTCTTTTCTAGATATGTATTTTTCTCTCTCCCTTCACTTGTTCTGGTGTTTGTGAGGACATTATGTACATCTGCTTACGTTGCTGCCCACACATCTCAGGATGCATGATTCACATAGATTACAAGATGCATGATAGTCTTTGGAGTTATACAAAGCTGTGATTCTTGTGTATACACAAATGTCACCCTATCAAAGGACCTGCCCTGACCATTCTGTTTAAAAGGAAAACTCCTTTCTCTAATATAGCCTCCTCCTTGTGAAAACATACCTCCATAGTATATACAACATGTTTTATTTAATAGTTCTGCTTGCTTCCCCTTTTACAATGTAAATTCCAAGATGGTATGGGTCACTGTCATGCCATATATATATATATATACACATATATATGTGTATATATATATACATATATATATGTATATACATATATATGTATATATATACATATATATATGTATATATACATATATATATGTATATACATATACATATATGTGTGTATATATATACATATATACATATATATATACATATATATATGTATATACATATACATATGTGTATATATATATATATATATATGTATATATATAAAATTTAGGAGAGTAGTAAGCAGCCAATTAATAAATATTTGTTGAATAAGCAGATTGTGCCACAGCTTGTGCAGAACATTCAATTAAGGGGGGGGGATAAAAGAGAGAGACAGAAAGAAAGGACAATTTAACATAAAATGTCTAATTGTTTACATGGACAAAGATGGCAGAAAAAGTTCATTTCAGTAAGACAAAGACAATGGAATGAGGTATGTGCTATAGATGTACAAATTGCCAGAGATGTTGAACTAAGTAAGAGCCAGATAACGCTTAAGGCTAAATCAGAAGCCACAAAGGAAGACACAAAATAAATTTAGGATATTCTCATTCTTCACAGAATTACTAGAAAACAATGTTATTTTCTTGAAATTATCGTAAAACATCAGGGTTTAGTGAAAGAAGAGGCCAAGGACTGGCAAATTCCTTTCTTGGTTAACTAAAGGATATGCTTAAGTCCATCTGACCACTAGCAAGATTATCACTGGATATTCTGAAGTCATGCTAAATTGTAAGGAATAATTCGATAAGAACAGTTATAAGGAATGGTTCATAAACTTATTTCATTTGTAGAAGTTGTTTTTGGATTAAGGTGTTTGAGAATCATATGGATCCATTAAGTTAAAGAGTATTTCAAACCCTCAGGGGTGGTGCACACCTGCAATCCCAGCACGGGGAAGCTGAGGCAGGAGAAACAAGGACAGCCTGGGCTACATCGAGAGACTCTATCTTGAAAAAATAAAAACTAAAATAAAAAAGTGTTGCAGGGCACAGTGGCACACACCTGTAATCCCTGCGTCTCTGGAGGCAGAGGCAGGAGGATCGCAAGTTCGAGACCAGTGGCAGTCTGGGTAATTTAGGGAGACCCTGTCTCAAATGTAAAAAAAAGAAAAGAAAAGAAAAGAAAAGAAAATGGGCTGGGGGGTCCAGCTCAGTGGCCCAGCACTTGCAGAGCATGGAAGTGCAAGGCCCTGGGTTCAATCCCCAGTACTGCAGAGAGAGAGAGAGAGAGAGAGAGAGAGAGAGAGAGAGAAAAGGTCTAGGGGTACAGCTCAATGGTAGAGCCCTTTCCTAGCATGCACAAGGCTTTCAGTTTGATATACTCATACTGAAGAAGAACAAAAACCAATCCCCCCCGAAAAACAGTTCTTCAACTTCATAAACGTATAATTACTATATTCTTTATATTTTACGCATCAGTTAAAATTAACATAATTAAAACATAAAAACTGAATTGTTCAGCTTCCCATTCTTTCTCCTGGATCCTATTCATGGGACACACACACACACACACACACACACACACACACACACACATTGTTGTTGTTAGGTGTCATTGAGTTGTATCTGACTTATAGAGACCCTCATAGTGTTTTCAATGGCTGATTGTTTCAGGAGTGGGCTGCTGAGTCCCTCTCCCAAGCCTGCAGCACCAAGTATTACCAGGCAATCTCCCAACCGTGTACTAACCAGGACCAACTCTGCTTAGTTTCTGAAATCTGACTAGATAGGAACCTGTGATGTGATGGCTGTAGACAGCTCAATATAGTATGATAATAATTTAGTACAATAATTTGATACTGAGTACAATAAAAAAGCATCAGAATAATTTATTAAAATATTTATAACCTTATTAAGGAGAAAATTCAGTATTGTAAAGCATTAAAGATAAAATGAACTCAATATAATTTAATATTTTAGCAAAAATATTTATCTCTAAAATAAGTTTTTTAGACTTTAGTTCTTGATCTTTTTCACCACCTGTATATTATTAGACTGGTCTTAGATTTTTCTGGGAAGATGGCAGAGTGGGAAGAACCATTCATCTGTCTCCCCATCTAGACAATAAAATTGCACGGGCAGAATTTTCCTGGTCTAACTCATTTGAATCTCAAGTACAATAAATGCCTACACCATCCAGGAGAAGTCTTAGATAGCAATTTCAATCGATTAACACAATAGCATCTCTTCATTCCTCACACCTAGTCCTTTGGCAAACAGCTGGGCACATGTTTCCAGGGCAGCTTGCACATAGCATGCAGAAGCCAAGGTGGAAAAAAATGAATATTTCCTCTAAATACTAGAGAGCTGAGCTTTAATTTTTGATTGCTGCTTGTGATCATAGAAGTGAAGAGAAAGAGACAAGAAAATGTTATTGTTGCATTGCCTATATTGTTGTAGGTCCCTCCAAATCAAGCTGAAATGACTTCTAGGGGAATTTAAATAGTTTGCAGTTCTCAACCTCTTTCGTTTATTTTTTTCCACCCTTTTTGGGACCTATATAATTTAGATTGATATTCTAAAGCGATTTATATGGAGTATACAAAAAAGAAAATAATAAATAAATATAAAATTTCCGCTAGAATGAAGTCAACTATACAGAAAACAATACACAAAGCTATGAAATGAATAATGGAGAAAACTATAACACATATAGAAAATAAAAAGTAAAAACCATTTTTCCTTATAGATAATTGCTTTAAGTGTTACTGGACTAAACTCTCCACTCAAAAGAGAGATTGGCAGAATAAATTTAAAATCAAATGATGAAACAATGTGCCTTCTATAAAAGACTCAGATTGATCCAAAGACACAGATAGTTTAAATGTGAAATGATAGAAAGAAAAGATTCCCTATACAAATAGTACATGAAAAAACAGTGGATTGTTGTTGTTATTAGGTGCCATTGATTGATTCAGTATCTGACTCATTGTTGTTGTTGTTGTTGTTAGGTGCCTTCGAGTCAGTATCTGACTCATAGCGACCCTCATAGTGTTTTCAATGGCTGACTGTTTCGGGATTGCCTTGGGAGTGGATTGCCATGTCCTTCTCACATTTTTGTGGTGATGGGAATTGAACTGAGGACCTCAGAGCCTGCAGCGCAGTGCTTTACCCACTGAGCTAAATCCCAGCCCATCTGACTCATAGACACCCTATATGTATAAGAGATGAAACACTATTTTCCTGCTTCCCTGCTATTTATAGGGTTTTCCATGGCTGAGCGGACAAGGTAGCTGCACTAATATCAGATAAATTAGCCTTTAAATTAAAAAAAAGAGAGAGGGACTAAGATGAACACTATGTGTCAGTCAAAGTTTCAATATACCAAGAAAACATACCAAATGTAAATATTAAAACACCTAGTAAAAGTTTCTCAAAATATATAAAACACAAACAGACGTAACTGAAGGATCTATTAATTAGGATTTTCATTGCCATGAGGTAACACCTGACAGACAAACCTAAAAGGAGAAAAAGTTTGTTTTCTCACTGTTTAGAGAATAAAGTCCTTCATGATGGGTATGGCATGGCAAAGCAGTTCACATCATGGCATCCAGGAAGGAGAGAAAGAGAAAGGGATGAGGGACCTGGTATAACCTTCAAAGTTTTGTCACCAGTGACCTATGTTCACCAGCTATGCCTCACTTGCTATTTCCACCATCTCCCAAAACACCACCAAACATAGTCCCAAATATTGCTTGGAGACTCCAATACTCAACTCTCAATAATAGATAGAACAATCAGAGAGAAGACAAGTAAACAAATAGAAGATTTAAAAGTACAATAAGCCAACTAGGTCTAGTTGGCGTGTAGACCACACTCTAACAGAAGATTCTGTGGAAAGCCATATTGTGATTTCTCAAAAAATAAAAAAAAGAAATACCATGGAAGCCCAAATTTCACTGCTGGGTATATACCCCAAAGAACTGAAAGTGTGATCTCAAAGAGATAGACTTACATTCATGTTTATGTTGTTGTTGCTTTTAGGTGCCTTCCTGTCTGGTGCCACTCATAGCGACCCTCGTAAGGTTTTAATTTGCTGATTGTTTCTGGATGGCTTTGGGAATGGATTGCCATGTCCTTCTCCCATTACTGCTATACTGGGGATAGAACCTGGGTCCTCATAAAGTGCAGATCAGCACTCTCTCAACTGAGCTACACCCTGGCCTCTCTTGTTTCTAGCAGTATTATAATGGAATATTATTCAGCCTTACAAAGGAAAGAAATTCTGAATATGTTTCAAAATTGATGACCCCTGAGGACATTTTGCTAAGTGAAGTAAACCAGTAAAAAATAGACAAACTCTGTTGTATTCTACTTACATGAGTTAAAGTGATGTAATAAGAACTACAGTTATCCCTTGGTGTCTTTAGGGGTTTGTTTTCAGGACCCTCCCTCTTCCATCTCCAAGATAACATAATCTGCAAATGTTCTAGTCCTTTACATAAACTGCTTGAGTACTTACAAACAACCTACATATATTTATCTATGGTTTTAAATCATGTCTAGTTTACTTATAATATTTAATTCCATTTAATACCATATAAATGTATGTCAATAGTTCTTATGTAATATTGTTTATAAGAATTACAAGAAAAACATCAGTTCATGTTTAGTAGAGATACAATTCTTTTTTAATACGTATTTTCTTCCTTTCTTCATGGGTTGCATCCATGTGTGTCAGATATACAGATACAAGGGGCCAACTATATATATTTCTGTCTCTGTTCCCATTCCCTGAAACATAAATCCTAAAACTTTTGGAATTCAGAATTGATGTGTCTTTTTTTAATACAAATAAAA
>VMDO01037581.1:0-14207 GCA_007922755.1 Pedetes capensis | reverse complement strand
AAGTATACAGCCCTGACGCACACCTCTCTCAACTTTAAACCACTCAGTGTTTCCTTGTTCTATTCGAACAACTGCCTCCTGGTTCATGTACAGATTTCTCATGAGCACAATTAGGTGTTCTGGTATTCCCATTTTCCGAAGTGTTATCCATAATTTGTTATGATCCACACAATCAAATGCTTTTGCATAGTCAATAAAAGATAGACATCTTTCTGATATTCTCTGCTTTCAGCTAATATCCACCTGACATCAGCAATGATGTCTCTGGTTCCCCATCCTCTTCTGAATCCCGCTTGATTTTCTGGTAATTCCCTGTCTATATACTGCTGCAGTCGCTTCTGAATGATCTTTAGTAGAATTTTGCTGGTGTGTGATATTAATGATATTGTCTGATAGTTTGCACATTCAGTTGGATCCCCTTTTTTGGGAATAGGCACAAATATGGATCTCTTCCAGTCAGTTGGCTAAGTAGCTGTTTTCCAGATCTGTTGGCATAAACGTGTTAACACCTCTGGTGCTGCATCTGTTTGTTGAAACATCTCTATTGGTATCCCATCAATTCCTGGAGCCTTGTGTTTCGCCAGTTCTTTCAAGGCAGCTTCCACTTCGTCCTTCAACACCATTGGTTCCTCTTCATATGTAACCTCTTGGAATGGTTGGTCATCTACCAATTCTTTCTTGTATAATGACTCTGTGTATTCTTCCCATCTTCCTTTGATGTTTCCTGCATCATTTAATATTTTCCCTGTAGTATCTTTCACTACTGCCACTTGAGGCTTGAATTTTTTCTTCACTTCCTTAAGCTTGAGAAACACAGAGCGTGTTCTTCCCTTTTGGTTTTCTGCCTGTAGCTCCTTGCACGTGTCATTATAATATTTGTTTTTGTCTTCTCAAGCTGCCTTCTGAAATCTTCTGTTTAGTTCCTTAACTTCATCATGTCTTCCTTTTGCTTTAGCTGCTCCACGTTCGAAGGCAAGGTCCAGTGTCTCTTTTGACATGTAATTTTATAGTTTTATTCTTCAAAACAATACTTTTCTTTGGGAAACAAACTTTGTGGATATTCCCCCCCACCACCATCAAATTGTTTCAGCTTAACACAGTTATTTCTAGGGGACATGCAGAAGTAATTACAGGGGATGGTAAATTTAAAAAGTGGATCCTAAAAGGATGAAACTCAAGTCATTTTAACAAAAATCTTTCTTCTAGACATCAAGGTACATTTTAGAATACTTCAGGGACAAAAGATTTAGTCTACTAGGAAATCCAGCTTTACAGCTAAACACTTTAGACCACAAAGTTAACAACAGTCATATTATGTTTTACAACATAGTTAGGATCCTGAATGTTCCCCAAAGGCCAATGCACTAAATGCTTTGTTGCCAGTCTACGGTACTACTGGGAGAGGAAACTTAAGGAGGTGGGGTTGGGTAGGAGGAAGTTGAGTCACTGTGGAGTGTGCCCTTGAAAGGGTTATTGGGACCCCAGTCTCCTCCCACTTCCTGGCTGCTATGAGATGAACAAGCCTCCTCCACCACACACTCCCACCATGATGTACTGGGCTACCAAATGCCCAAAGCAAAAAGGCCAAGCAACCATGGACTGAAACCTCTGAAACTGTGAGCTAAAATAAACCTTTCCACCTTACAAGTTGAGTCCCTCAGGAGTTTTGTCACAGTGACACAAAACTAACACAGATGGTTTAATAAATTCCTCTTCCACTTAAGGTAATGTTCCAGTTGGTTTCTGCCACATATCGCTAAAAGACTCCTGAATAATCCAGGGATTTTACAGTACAATGACATCAAAACAGTGATCCAGACACCTGCAGACTGAATACAGTCCCAGCTTGTGATGCCTAAACTACAAAGAAATCTAGCAGCCCTGCTTGTGTGGTTTGACTTGCTGATGGAAACCATGATTAAAGTTTATGCTCCTAGGAGAGCAGCCAGAATGGTCTTGAGTGTGCAGCTCTACTGACTCTTTGGGTGTTTGCGTCCTACAGAATTGGTTGGAAGAACTAAGGACATGTTATTTGGGGAAATGAGGACTCATTTGGGTGAATAGTAGAGGGACAGGATTTCTTTAAATGCCTGAAGGGCTGCCATGTGAGAAATCAGATTTTGTTTGCTAAGCCCTAAGAGAACTAGAACCAATGGGTGGAAGCAACAGAGTCAGACTTCAACTCAGCATAAGGAACTGTTCAAAGGTACAATGAGTGCCCTCAGGATGCTGGGACCCCACTGCAGCAGGCTGTGAGGTCTAGACAGGTAATGCCACTGTGGTAAATGGAGGAGTCCAGTATCATCCGGGAGGGTGGGGTGGTGAGTCTAGGATTGAATACCTGAGAATACTGGGGCCTCTTCCAGCTCACAGGAACAAGAACATTGGAGTTGGAGCCCGATGAAGTGGATGATGTGCTCCGGGTGATGGCCATGGCCCTAGGCTTCCCGTCACGCCCAGAAGAATTCTGTAGTTCATCATACCGCCTCCCAATGATTGGTGTCTTGAGAAAAAAGAAGAGAAAAGCACACATTATTCCATCTCATTAATAGTGCTGTGGTGTATGGGACTGTCCTTCCCAGAAGCAACCGAGAACTTCTTATGTGACTAAAAATCAGATTAGAGAAGTTTAATGTTACACATAGGCTCATTTTCCCAATGTTCAAATACACATTCTGAATCATTTTGTATCATCACTATTTCCCCATTCTCTTCAACATCAGGAAACAAATCCAATAACTTGTTCTTCAATATGCTTTAGAAACCAGTGATAAAGATTAGAAGCAAAACATGCAGGAGAGCAAATAGTTTTCAGATGTTTAAGCTTGAAGAAGGTCTTATAACAAAAGACTGACATTCCTTCTCTTTTCTCCACCTCTAATCATCAATCTTTAGACTCTCAATTATTTAAAATTTTACTTAAATAATTTATATCTTTTCAATTATTCAAATGGATGAGGTCAGGGCCAGGTACTTGGGCAGTACTTTAGAAATTTCACTTTCTGAGAGCCTTGGTGTGTAGCAGCTGGGCAGGCAGCATCCTCCAAACCTTTATCACCAAGGATGTCTTTTCTGCAGACACCAGCTTGAGGGCTTCACGGTGGCAGGAGCCAATGGGCAGTTCTATACCTGCTCCCAGGAACCATCTTTCTGCAGTGTATCAGGGTCTCTGGGATTTGCGGGATGCAGCTAACCAGCTACATGGTATCTGTACCTTTTTATTGAAGCAGAATAAACTAAAATCTAAGAGGAAAAATAGCTTTCCCCCATAGCAATGTGAAAAAAGTTAAATATGGAAAGGAGTGGAATCAATACCTTAATGTCATTTATATACTAAATATAGATGCAGGCATCACAATGGAGCAAAATAGTATTTCATTTCTAATATAGAAAGTAAAAAAGTCAATGACTACTGTTCTGTCAAAAAAGCCAACCTGTGTATAATCTATTGAATAGTGTAAGTTAATTCCACATAAGTGGATCCAGCTTATTTCTTAGTGAATTTATTCAGCAGTGTTTGGAAATATTTCTATCTACTATGCACCAGACACTGTACCCTGGTTACAAAGATCAACAGAACGCAATTTCTGTTTTGGGGAAGTGGGGTTCAGGGACAATGGGGTGAGAGAGGCATGAAAGCCAAGTAATTTTCTACCTTAGACTTAAATAAGGCTACCCACATGCCTGCTTGTGGGCCAGCAGGTAAATCTGAGCTCTTACTGCCCTTTCTTTTCTTCTTGACTCCTTAGCTCAGGTCCCTAGGCTCTCTCTCCCCACCTCCATGCCCTCTTTTCCTTAAAGAACTTAGTTTTATATGTTTAAAAAGCAATGTGACCTAGGGAAGCCACCTGAAAGGTGGATTCCATACTGCTATAAATCTCAGTCACTTGACAGTTTGGTGGCTGATGTTCAGAGGAAAAGGCTGTGTTTATTAAGATATGAAATGACAGTAATGGTTATTTCTTTTTGAGATGGGGGTCTCACTTTGTAGTCCAGGCTGGCCGGGGACTTGCTGTGTAGCCCAGGCTGGTCTAAACTCTTCAGTGCTTGTGCTATCAAGTCTGGCTAAGGTCATGGTTTAAAATGTTTGAGATCATTCCATTTTTAAGTATCTTTTTTAAAAAATAATTTTTAAATAACTGAAGCTATTTTCTATTTTTAACAGTTTCCAATTGAAAGCCCCATACTTAATGTATTCTTAAAAGAACAAAGTCTAATTTAGGCCTTAGAAATTTTCATTTACAATAAATATAAGACTTCTTTTTTCCAGGTGACAACTTTTAACCTTTACCACCACAAATTCATGCTGAAGTTCACAGAAACACTTAACACAGTGAAGCACCTCTGAAATGTCAAAGTGAAAGTCCAAGGTCTTGCCAGGCAGTTCCTTAGAAGCACTAGTCCATACTCGGTGTATTTCTATCTTGGACAGGTCACTGTGCTGATAGGAAGGCAGCACCAGGCTGGCTGATCGAGAAACAACCAATTTCAGGATATTCAGAGCTTCTCTCCAATGAACACTCTGCAGGAAATAAAACATTCAAGGGTTAAAAATAATATCTTTTTTGAAAGCTAATGTATGGCTCCCCCACATGTCTGTCAGCTTATTGTGCTATGAGGGCTTGCTGTGATGCTGAAAGCTATGCCACCTTATCGCAGATACCAGCAGGGCCACCAATGGTGGTCAGGTTTCAGCTGAGCTTCCAGACTAAGACAAACTAGGGAGAAGAACCTGGCAGCCCATGCCAGAAACAATTAGCCACTGAAAACCCTATGTATAGCAGAGAAGCACTGTCAAATACAGTGCAGGAAAATGAGCACCCCGCCCCCACAGCCCCATGCTGGAAGTCATTAAGAAACAATGGGGGAAGAGTTGCCTCCTCAAAGTAGATTCAACCTTAATGATGGGAATGGAGCAAAGCCCTCGGGACCTCCTTTTGCTGAAATGGCATGACTCAAAATGAGAAGAGCATAGTGATTACAACAGGGGCTCAAATATAAAAAGATCATGTGCATGGCACAGTGTTGGGTAGGGTGTTGTTCTGTTGTACATCAGGTTGCTGTGAGTTGGACCTGACTCTATGGCACCGAACAACAACAACAGCAACAACAGCAACAACAACAACAACAACAACAACAACAGAATGGCTACTGAAACTTCTTATAACTCCTCAGAATTCACTGACTTAAAATATGCAGGAAATTCTGTGATAAGTAAAAGGCAAAACCACAAAAGACTGTATAAAACAAACTACATTTAGGGAACAGGTTAATGAGAAAAACTTTTTTCATCCATATTCAAATAAATAAGAATGTAAAATTACAAGGTACCATTTTTCATTTTTCTTTTGCCTTTTCCTTTTTTTTTTTTTTTTTTTTTTTAGTGGTATTAGAGGTTTGAACCCAGAATCTTGAGCACGCTTTGCAGGCACTCTATGAATTGCACCCCCAGCCCTGTTTTTATTTTTTATCTTGAAACAGGATCTTGCTAAATTACACAGGCTGCCTCTGGCCTCGAACTTGTGATCCTCCTGCCTCTGCCTCTGGAGTTGCTGGGATTACAGGTGTGTATCACTGTGACTGCCTGCAGCCGTAGCCCTGTGGCATCCGATCAGATCTTGGAAGCTAAACAGGGTCGGGCCTGGTTAGTACTTGGATGGGAGACGGCCAGGGAACACCAGATACTGTAGGCTTGGGAGAACAGACCTGGCAACCCACTCCCAAAAATCAATCCGCCATTGAAAACCCTAGGAACAGCAGAGAAGCATGACAATGAGTTTCGCCTGTTGTACGTAGGGTCGCTATGAGTTGGATACCCACTTGACAGCACCTAGCAACAACAACCACTGTGACCTGGGAGCCACTAAGGAGCCATTTCCTTAAAAAAACAAAACAAAAAAACAAAAGAAAGGCAAACAAAAACTCTAACTCAAACCAGACCAAACCAAACCAAACCTCAGTGCATGTTATGCTACTGGCCATAGACATACATTCTTTCTCAAAGTTCTCCCTACCTCCAGGTTCCAGCCTTTCTTGGTCCTTCTAGTTCTCTAGGTCTTTCTGCTCCATTTGTTTCCTGGACATCTTGATCTCTCTTCTCTTCTTTGTTACCTAACCTAAGAAGCTGGAAGGCCTTCTCAATTTTCCTCCCTTTCTTCTGATCATTTTTTCCTGCCTCTGCATTCCACTTGCCACTCAGCTGAATTGTCTCTGGCCCTGCCTGGATTATTTCAATGCCTTCTTAACTGGCCTCTGATCCAGTCACACTTATCTTTCTAAAACTCTTGAAATCAAGCCTCCTCCCTGTCCCAAAGCCTTCAAGGCTCCCCCTGGTGGACCAAGTGGAGTTCACACTCTGAGCATAGCCTGTAGGGCTCTTCTTCCCGCTGCAGTTCCTCAAACCAGGAGAGGTCTCAGCCCCTCTGTCCCTATCATGCTATTTCCTCAGCCTGGACTGCTTTCCCCTCCTTAGTGTGTATCAATTTCCTACATTTCCTCAGCTTATTTTACCATCTTTGTTTCTCTGTTTTGTGGGCCAGGTGTTTCTCTTACAAAAATACTGAACATAGGTAAACCAACTTGATAAAAGTTGTTACTATTACTTGTATGTTATTGTTAGGTACCCTTGAGTCAGGTCTGACTTGTAGTGACCCTCACAGGGTTTTCATTGGCTGATTGTTTCAGGATTGTTTTGGGAGTGGGTTACCATGTTCTTCTCCCATTTTTGCTGTGCTGGGGATCGAACACTGTTCCCCAGAGCGCTGAGCAGCACTCTACCCACCGAGCTGAACCCCAGCCCATTACCTGTATAACAATGAAGTAAATAAAGTACATTTTCTTCCCTGGTAAATTCTACACAAAGGAGATTATGGTTTGCAGATGCAATTAGCTGCTGCTCAAGTCAGAAGTCAAGTACCAGAGATGACCCAGGCCCAAGACAGGGTGAGTGTCCTAATACCACAAGAAAGTGAGTGATCAGAAAGATGTGACTTGGCCTTCTGTCTCCTATGAGTGTTGAACCTGTTACTGAATGCTTACCATGTGGCACAACTATTACTGGCAATTGAAAAATGAAAAAAAAAAAATTGCCCAGAAATCACTTGTTGTTGTTGTTGTGTGCTGTCGAGTTGGTATCCGACTCATAGAGACCCTCATAGGGTTTTCAATGGCTGAGTGTTTCGGGATTGCCTTGGGAGTGGATTGCCAGGCCCTGCTCCCATTTTTGCGGTGCTGGGAATTGAACTCTGGGCCTCAGAGATTGCAGCGCAGTGCTCTACCCACTGAGCTAAATCCCAGCCCGGAAATCACTTAGCATTAACTAATTTCTATAACTAATGTGATTGGTGAAGATGGAAGGAATATCTAAGTTTTACACAGTATGGCTTTGTCTATGAGATTAACAAGAGAACACCCAGCATTTGCCCTTTAATTCTGCAACTCACCAAGTACAACCCTGAGAAGAAAGGAATACATAAGATGTGGAGAAAGGTCTATCTGTGCTATTGATTGTGGTCGGTCCACTTAACCCCCTGGAGGCTGTGCACTGCCCCGAAGGCCTGGGGCCTCTCTGTTTCAGTCTGTGGTCCGGTGCTTCAGATTAACTTTCAGGCCCTAGAAACTTGTTCTAGTCTATGTGCTCTTTTAGATTTTTATTTTCATTTATTTTCTTCCCCTGGTATTCAAGGTGTGGCTTACAAGCCTATCTATGGATGTATACTGCTTCTTCCTGGGCAGGTGACCTGGTACAATGAAACAAAAGCAATGGCTTTGGAGGTTCAACTATCAGCTTTGCCCTTTACTGAGTGAAATCTTGGGGCCATTTTCTTACTGTTTTCATTAAAATTTGTAAGGACTGTTTATTATGGAAATATATTAAAATGAACCCAGAAACGAAAAGTAGCATAATGAACCCATCAAAACTCTTCATCAATCATTCACATTTAGTCATCCTGCTTTATTTACCACTCTAACATTTTTTCATTGCTTGTTGGAGTATTTTCAGGTGTATTCTTGCAAGTTCCTTAACCTTGGTTCCTGCACTCTACAATGGTGGCCGAAGGGGTTGCAGATCCCTTCCCATGTTGGAGCATCTGGTCTGGAACCTGGCACACACGTATGCTGCCTTTCCCTTCCTTGAAATGAGGTCCTGAAAACTGGACCTGCCTCTGTTCCTCCAGCCAGGCATGTGCCCTTAATAACCAGCCTGGAGTCCCCTGAGGCAGCACTGTGTCTTCATCAGTGAGGAAGGCACGGCCTTGCTCTGTCTCCCCTCATGGTGCCACTCGGGCTGTGGTCACTTAACAGGCTTGACTGCCATGCTGTGTTGTGGACACAGAGGAATGAATGCACAGTTGGGCATCCACATGGCTTTGTATCTAAGTCCAGGCTCCAGTCAAGCCTCGGTCTTTCTGGCATGGCTCTGGTTGGTACATGAAGCTATCTGAATACTTACTTGCACATATTTCTCAATGGTCTTCAGAACTTCCACGTTAAACTGTTTGACAGGCACAACGGAAAGGTCCATGTAGCTGAGCAGGCTGTAGATGACCTGGAGAAGGGGCTGCTGCATGCTGGGGAGGCCCTTCTCCAGCAACTGTAGGGGGCAAAGTGCAGCCAGTTAACCCTCACCAGACCTTCACAGAGAAACACTGGGCTTTCCCACACCTTCATCACTACACGTTTACTTAGGAGGGGAAACAAAATCCTAACTATGGAAGAAATGAAGACATTATGGAAGGTAAAGTGGGGAAGTTTGAAGACAAAAATATAAAATTGACACAATGAAATATAAGAAAATAAGCAGGAAAAGGAAAGCATAAAACAACGCTAATTATAAAAAATTACAAGTTAAAACAAAAGACACAATTTGTTAGTTATCAAATTGGCAGAGAAGAAACAGATAATATTCTGTACTAGGTAAGGAGATCAGGAAATGGGTGTTCCACATCAGTAGAAATGTAAATTGGATAATTTGGCAATTGACATCAAGAGCACTAAAGAGGTCCCTATCTTTTTGTTGTTGTTTGGTTTTTTTTTTTTTAAAGACAGGTCTGGCCAAAAAGCCCAGGCTGGCCTTGAACTCGCTATGTAGCCCAGGCTGGTCTCAAACTTTCTGACTTCCTGCCTCAGCTTCCCAAGTGCTGGGCTCACCACCATGCCTGGCTGAGGTCTATATCTTTTGAAAGAGTAACCACACTTTTAGAATGTTTCCCAAACCAGAAGTAAACACTATGCTTTACGTATGGCATGGCCTGTGGCATTATTTATATGGTAAAAAAAAAATCATACACAAATCAGGAAAGTATTGTAAATAATTTAAACACTGAACACTAGATAAGTGGATATATAAGGTAATGGTAGTTTACATGGTGAGATACTATGTAGTTAATAGGCAGGAGGATTAACTCAAGATCAAAGACAGCCTGGCCTACATACTGAGGTCCAGGTAAGCCTGGGCTACACAGCAAGATCCTGTCTCAAAAAACAAAGCAAAACAAAAAATAAAACAAAACAAAACAAAGCAAAACAAAACAAACAGAAGTGGTTAAAGAAAATAACTGAGCAGTTAACACAGGAGGAAATAAATAATTATATAATTTTACTGTGTGGAAAAGTGAATAGTTTCACTAGAAAGAAAATGTTGTTGTTAGGTGCCGTCAAGTCGGTATCCAACTCATAGCGACCCTACTACAACAGGCAAAACACCATTGTCAGTGCTTCTCTGCTGTTCATAGGGTTTTCAATGGCTGATTGAGTTTTGGGAGGGGGTTGCCAGGTCCTTCTCCCAAGCCTGCAGCACCTGGTGTTCCCAGGTGCTCTCCCGTTCGAGGACTAACCAGGCCCAACCCTGCTTAGCTTCTGAGATCTGACGGGATCAGATGCCACAGGGCTACGGCTGCCGGCAGAAAGAAATTACATCAGCAAAATGATTGGAAAGAATTTATATGAAGTATTAAGCTAAAAAAAAATGAATCAACAGTATAGTAAAATTCAGTGGGGAGATAGGAAAATAAAAATATTTATATACTATTTATAGTATTGTAAATTAGGAAGGTCTTCGTAAAGACCACTTCCCAAGTGTACAGAAGAACCAAATAACATAGTCACATATCTATATTCTTTGACTGCATAGTTCTATTTTGGGAAATGGTATCATTTGGTACTATGTGACAAAATGGTGTTGATAAAATCAGTGATTATTTGATAAAGTACCAAATATTTAATAAAAGGCCTACATAATAAATACCATTTGATAGAAGGTTGACATAACAGGACTGTTTTTCACAGAAAAAAAAATTACAAATATAAGTAACACAATGATGATGGTTAAGCAAAGTATTGCATGAACCTGGCAGAATTCCAGTCATTCAAAACACCTCCCTGTGAATTTTGTCAACACATGGGAATTCACACACAAAGTTAATATTAAGTGAACAGAACAGGTTCAATGGAAATAGTGACCATAGGTACATAAAGTTATGTCTGCACATGGCCAAGACCTGAAAGAGCATGTGAGTAACTGCAATAGAAGTTGATATATATTGTGTGTTGTGAGAAGTTGGGTAAGATCATAATAAAATTTGTTCTTCTTTATTATTCTGTTATTTCCATGTCTTATTAGTAATTTTTTAGTGTACAACTTAATGGATTTCATTATGACATTTCCATACATGCATATCATTGTATATTGTTCATGTTCACCTCCCCCATCACCCTCTTATGATCCCCCAGCATTCATATTTTCCCCCCTTTATTAGTAAATGCTGGTGGGATACACAATAAATATATTTTCTGGAGACAGTTTTGTGGTGAGGGCTGAACAGTGTTTATTATTAGTTTTATGTAAATGTTTTAGTCATGGAAACAATAAAAGCTGCTATCCTTAGATGAAAAGCTTACCTCTGCTAGGTAGGTGACCATGTTCAAAGTAATGTCAGCATATGCTTCATGAAGGTATCGACAGACCACATTGACCCACGTGGCACAGTCCCTTGTGTAGCTGTGTGTTTTATAAAGAGTCATAACGTGTGCAAGATTTGAAAGTTTCGGGTTCTTCTCTTCCAAACAAACCTTTCAAGATAAGAAAACTCATTAGGAATAAAGGATCTGAGGAATAATTATAAACATTAGCAATTTTGCTTTAAGTCCTGACTGTCTAGAGAGTAGATCAATACACTTTTCGACAGCTACAGAAGTGCTTAGCTTGTTGTTAGGTTCTGTTGAGTTGGGTCCGACTCATAGCAACCCTATGTACAACAGAATGAAACACTCCTCAACACTGTGCCATGCCTGGCACTATGTCAGTGATTCTCTGCTATTCATAGAGTTTTCAATGGGCTGATTGTTTCGGGATTGTTTTGGGGAGTAAGCTGCCACATTGTTCTCCCATTTTTGTGGTGCTGAGGAATCAAACCCAGGGCCTCAGAGAGCACATACCGTACCAACTGAGCTAAATCCTAGCCCTATAATTAGCTAATATAATTTTCCCAAAATTCTTCCCACTTTTTTTTTTTTTTTTGATAATGACAATGAAGAACAGTTTGCATCAAGTGCCCAGGGATGTACATCAGTAGTAGTACCAGTTGTTGAGAAACTCACTGCCTTTGTAGAGCCTGGTAATTTCTGTCTGACATTGAGCCTTCCTGAAGGACCTGCCTGAATGTGGACCCATAGCTCATACCTGAGCAATTCTTTCGGCTATATCCTTACAGAACTGATTGGGATTTTCAAAATGCTGGATCAGCTGGGGCAGCAGACACAAGACGTTCAGTGGAAACCCTGGATTAGAGAAGAGACAATGAACTTAGCTGAATATAGTACATTTCAACTGGTACCAGTGGGAAGGCATGTTACAGATTTCATTCTGAGGTGAGGCAAGAAGTCTTTTGAAGCAGCTTAAATATGGCCTAGTACAAAATCCATGGAAAACCTCCAACCACATGGCATCAGTTATAAAGGAGGCACTGAGGTAGGTTTTTAACATGCTTTTAACAGTTATTTTACTATGGACCATTTGTAACTAAGGATGACTGGTACAGACTCTATTGACACAGAATGAACAGAGTTGAACTATGTGTTTAAATATCAGAAAATGTATTTTAAGAAAAACTGGTGTAGGAGAACACAGGCTAATTTAAGTATTAATGTTGTCTTGTCTGTCCCTTCCTTCCTTCCTTTCTTCCTTCCTTCCTTCCTTCCTTCCTTCCTTCCTTCCTCCCTTGAGACAGATTCTCACTATATAACTCAGATTGTTCTGAAACTTGGATATATAGGCTAGGCAGGCCTGGAACTTGTGATCTTTCTGTCTCAGCCTCCTGAATGCTGAGATTACAGGTATGTGCCATCTTTCCTGGCTTAGTCACATAACTTAAAATGACGATGAACAGCTTAATACTCCTGAGTTAAAATCTAGTTCATGAAATGAATTCTGGGCTACTTGCCATGATATTAAAAGGCTGGTGATTTGGCTTAATTTAAAACAATAGGGAACCTACAAATTTTCCAGGAGGAAAAGAAAAGCAATGAAAAAAAGATCTGGGAGTTAAGAAAAAGAAATATCTGTACAAGAGGAATGGAATAACTTAATAGTACTTGCAATTTGATCTGGAAAGCAAAAAGAAATCACGAGTATCTTATATATTAAATTTCTGTGCCTTAAAATATCTTGCATAATATGAATACTTATATAGACTTTTTTTTTTTTGCAGTTCTGGGGGTCAAACCCAGGACCTCATGCATGTTAGGCAAATCCTATACCACTGAGCTCATCTCCAGCTCCATTCTATAAAAATTTAAAAGAACCAAACTACCCTCAAAGAACCATTTATTAACATACTTTTTTTGTGTGTGTTACTTGGGGGTTGAACCCAGGGCATCATATACTTTGCAAGTGCTGTACCACTGAGCTGCATTCCCAGCCCATTTTTTATTTTCTATCATGAGACAGGGTCTTGGTAAGTTTTACAGGCTGCCTCTGGCCTCAAACTTAGGATTCTCCTGCCTCAGCCTCCCGAATCCCTGGGATTACAGGCATGAGCCACTGTGCCCAGCTTATTAACACACTTGTTAAAAGCAGTTAAGTCCATATTATCTTATTCCACTACAGATGAACACAACCACCTCCAGAACTGGAAGAGGGAGTGGAGTTGTCCTCACCAATAGCTTGGGATGAATCTACCATGGACACTTTGGACACTGGTGTCAGCAGGCTGAAAAGTTGCAGGGTAAGGTCTGTGGTGGTGAGGGATGTGAATCCTTTCAACAGCAACTGCTGTAACCCTGAGAAGTCGGCCCACTTCAGTTGTGCCTGGAGTTTCTCAAGTTTTTCTCGGTTCTCAGCTTTATCAAGTGGCATATGTGCTAGTAGTCGATTCAAAAGCCTTAAGGCCATTAGGTACTCAAACTCAAAATCAGACTCCATCAAGGCCACTGTGACCCAGAAAATGGTGGCCAACAGGTTGGTTGGATGGTTTATGTGAGATGGGTCTGTGAGACTGTCTTTCAAGGAGGAGGAGCTTCTGGTTTTTGAGGAGAGGCCCTGTTGGGTACAAGCCTGAATTCTGTCCAGTGTGGCACTTCGGGGTGGGTCAGAGGATCTGTCAACAACACCAAACTTCTTGGGTACAGAGAAGCTTCTTTGGTGGCGGCTTCGTTCTGCAGTTGTGGTATTGCCACTGGTAGTTCCAGGATTCACATTGAGTTGTCCTGTGCTTTTTCTGCTTGCTGTTAGTTTAGTGCTGGAGCTTAAATCTGGTGATGAAGAGCTGGATATAAAATAAATAAGTTCAACATAATGCCAACATGCTTCAACTGAAAAGCCAGGCCTTTCAAGTTCACTGAGAAACACTAAAGAAAGGAAAACATTTCTTCTTTCTTATTCTTAAATTTAAATGTATAAAAAAATAAAAGTTAATAGGAACAACCTTTACCACCAAACAAAAACAAAACCTTACACTACTGATGTCAACTTATTGAAAATCTAAAAAAAAAAAGCTTACTGATCTTTATTTCTTGTTTGAATTTAGATAGGAGTAATTATGAAATGAACTATAGTTAATAAGTATAAGCTTTAATATTCTGTTAAGTGACAGATGGAAACAGAACTGGAAAGGATGTTATCTAGGAAGAAAAAGGTTAGTAAATGTCAACATCAAAGGAAACTTTTTCCACTCGTAAAAATTTATGAAAAATAATTTCTAAGTCTACTC